>PVIU01003812.1:0-137905 GCA_004026605.1 Ondatra zibethicus | reverse complement strand
TCTGCATGTATTAACTTTTTGAGAACCGAGTCTTTTTGAATGCACTCCTTCCTAGGCCAGGAGGGATGGGGGTGGGCCTTGGACTTCCAACAGGGCAGGGCACCATGCCCTCTTTCAAGGAAGAAGGGGGAGGGAGGAGGGGTGGGGGGTAGTGGGAGGGGACCGGGAGAAGGGGAAGAAAGGAAAAAAATTTTTTTTAATCTTTAATTATGTTCTTGAATGGAAAAAATAAAACAAAACAATGTATGGAAAAAAAAAAGCTATGTGGAAGAATAAAGAACCTGGCTAAATGTAAAAAAAAATAAAAAGTTAAGTACCTTTCTTCAAAAAAAAAAAAAAAAAGATCTTCTCCCATTCAGTAGGATGCCTTTTTGTCTTAATGACTGTGTCCTTTGCTTTACAGAAACTTCTCAGTTTCAAGAGTTCCCATTTATTCATTGTGGCTCTTATTGTCTGTGCCACTGGGGTTATACACAGGAAGTAGTCGCCTGTGCCCAAGTTTTGCAGGCTACTTCCCACTTTCTCTTCTGACAGGTTCAGGGTGGTTGGATTTATATTGAGGTCTTTATCCAATTTGGACTTGAGTTTTGTGCATGGTGATAGATAAGGATGTATTTTCATTCTCCTACAGGTTGACATCCAGTTATGCCAGCACCATTTGATTCTTTCTTTCTTCCATTGTATAATTTTAGCTTCTTTGTCAAGAACCATGTGTTCATAGGTTTGTAGATTAATATCCGGGTCTTCAACTTGATTCCATTGGTCAACGTCTCTGTTTTTATGCCAATACCAAGTTGTTTTCATTACTGTAGCTCTGTAATAGAGTTTGAAGTCCAGGATGGTAATGCCTCTGAAAGTTCCTTTATTGTATAGGATTGTTTTGGCTATCCTGGGCTTTTTTTTCCATATAAAGTTGATGATTGTTCTCTCAAGGTCTATGAAGAATTTTGTTGGGATTTTGATGGGGATTGCATTGAATCTATAGATTGCCTTTGGTAGAATTGCCATTTTTACTATATTGATCCTACCAATCCAGGAGCATGGGAACTCCTGCCATTTCCTGCTATCCTCCTCAATTTCTTTCTTCAACGCCTTAAAGATCTTGTCAAATAGATCTTTCACTTCCTTGGTTAGTGTTATTCCCAGATACTGTACACTATTTGTGGCCTTTGTGAAAGGTGATGCTTCTCTGATTTCCGTCTCTGCTTCTTTATCCTTTGTGTATAGGAGGGCTACTGATTTTTTTGAGTTGATCTTGTATCCTGCCACATCACTGAAGGTATTTATCAGCTGTAGACGTTCTTTGGTAGAGTTTTTGGGGTCACTTATGAATACTATCATATCATCTGAAATGGCGAAAGTTTGACTTCTTTGCTTTTTGAATCCCCTTTTTGAATTCCCAGTTTGAATCCCCTTGATCTCCTTATGTTGTCTTATAGTTATTGTTAGAACTTCAAGCACTATATTGAAGATGTATGGGGAGAGTGGAAAGTCTTGTCTTGTTCCAGATTTTAGTGGAATGGCTTTGAGTTTCTCTCCATTTAATTTGATGTTAGCTGTCAACTTCCTGTATCTTGCTTTTATTATATTTAAGTGTGATCCTTGAAACCCTAATCTCTCCAAGACCTTTATCATATAGGGGTGTTGAATTTTGTCAAATGGTTTTCCAGCATCTAATGAAATGATCATATGTTTTTTCCTTCAGTTTATTTATATGCTAAATTACATTGATAGATTTTCATATGTTGAACCAGCCCTGCATCTCTGGGATGAAGCCTACTTGAACATAATGGATAATTTTTTTGATGTGTTGTTGGATTCGGTTTGTCAGAATTTTATTGAGAATTTTTGCATCGATGTTCATGAGTGAGATTGGTCTGTTATTCCCTTTCTTGGTTGCGTCTTTGTGTGGTATCAAGGTAACTGTGGCTTCATAAAAAGTGTTTGGCAATGACTCTTCTGTTTCTATTATGTGAAACACATTAAGGAGTATAGGTATTAGCTGCTCTTGGAAGTTCTGGTAGAAATCTGCTTTAAAAACATCTGGTCTTGGGCTTTTTTCGGTTGGGAGGATTTTGATGACAGCTTCTATTTCTTCGCAACTTATAGGCCTATTTAAATTGTTCACCTGGTCTTGATTTAATTTCGGTATATGGTAAAAAAAAACTGTCCATTTCTTTTATATTTTCCAATTTTGTGGTATACAGGCGTTTATACTAAGACCTAATGATTCTCGGAATTTCCTCAGTGTCTGTTGTTATGTCCCCCTTTTCATTTCTGATCTTCTTAATTTTAGTGTTCTCTCTCTGCCTTTTGATTAGTTTGGATAGGGGTTTGTCAATCTTGTTGATTTTCTCAAGGAAACAGCTCTTTGTTTCATTGATTCTTGGATTGTTTTCTGTGTCTCTGTTTTGTTGATTTCAGCCTCAGTTTGATTATTTCCAGTCTTCTACTTCTCCTGGGTGAGTCTGCTTCTTTTATTTTTTAAAGAACTTTCAGGTGTGCTGTTAAGTCACTAATGTGTGCTTTCTCTGTTTTCTTTCTGTGGGCACTAAGTGCTATGAACCTTCCTCTTAGCACTGCTTTCATAGTTTCTCATAGGTTTGGGTATGTTGTGTCTTTATTTTCATTGAATTCAAGGAAGACTTTAATTTCTTTCTTTATTTCTTTCTTGATCTAGGGGTGGTTCAGTAGTTGACTGTTCAGTTTCCATGAGTTTGTAGGCTTTTTGAGGGTGGAATTGTTGTTAAATTCTAACTTTACTCCATGGTGATCCGATAAGACATAGGTGGTTATTCCACTTTTTTGTATCTGTGGATGTTTGCTTTGTTACCGAGTATGTGATCCATTTTTGAGAAGGTTCCATGGGATGCTGAGAAGAAGGTATATTGTTTCCTGTTTTGGTGGAATGGTCTATAGATATCTATTAAGTCCTTTTGATTCATTACATCTTTTAGTTCTTGTATTTCTCTGTTAAGTTTCTGTCTGGTTGACCTTTCCATTGCTGAGAGAGGAGTGTTGAAATCTCCTACTATTAGTGTGTGGTGTTTGATATGTGCTTTAAGTTCTAGTAATGTTTTTTTTACATATGTGAGTGTTTTTATATTAGGGGCATATATATTCAGGATTGAGACTTCATCCTGATGGATTATTCCTGTTATGAGTATAAAGTGTCCATCTCCATCTCTTCTGATTGATTTTAGTTTGATGTCAATTTTGTTCAATATTATTTAGCCACACCCGCTTGTTTCTTAGGGCCGTTTGATTGAAAAACCTTTCCCAACCCTGTACTCTGAGATAATGTCTGTCTTTGTGGTTGAGGTGTGTTTCTTGAAATGACAGAATGTTGAATCCTGTTTTTGTATCCATTCTCTTAACCTGCGCTTTTTATAGGTGAATTGATTCCATTGATATTAAGTGATATTAATGACCAGTGGTTGTTAACTCCTGTTATTATTATATTTTTTTTGGATGGTAGAGTTTGTGTGTTTCCCTTCTATGAGTTTTGCTGGTTTAGGGTTGTTAGATGTCTGTGTTATTATGGGTGTTGTTTGTTTCCTTTCACTGTGGTTTTCCTTCTAGTACTTTCTGTAATGTTTGGTTTGTGGCTATGTATTGCTTAAATTTGTTTTTATCCTGGAATATCTTGTTTTCTCAATCGATGGTTAATGAAAGCTTTGCTGGGTATAGTAGTCTGGGCTTGCATCCATGGTATCTTAGTGTCTGCAGCACATCTATCCAAGACCTTCTGCCTTTCATGGTTTCCATAGAGAAGTCAGGTGTAATTCTGATAGGTTTACTTTTATATGTTACTTGACCTTTTTCCTTTGCAGCTCTTAATATTCTTTCTTTATTCTGTATGTTTTGTGTTTCCATTATTATATGGCGAGGGGATTTTTTTTTTCTGATCCAGTCTATTCGGTGTTCTCTATTCTTCTTGTACTTTCATAGGAATACCCTTCTTTAGGTTGGGAAATTTTTCTTCTATAATTTTGTTGAATATATTTTCTGGGCCTTTGAGCTGGAATTCTTCTCCTTCTTCTACCCTTATCACTCTTAGGTTTGATCTTTTCATGGTGTTCCTGATTTCCTGGATGTTTTGTGTTAACAATTTGCTGGATTTGTCATTTTCTTTGATCAATTAATTTATTTTCTCTATCTTATCTTCAGCGTCTGAGATCCTTTCTTTTATCTCTTGTATACTGTTGATTATACTTGTCTCTGTAGTTCCTGTTCGTTTACTCAGATTTTCCATATCCAGCCATCCCTCGGTTTGTGTTTTCTTCATTGCCTCCATTTTAGTTTTCAAGTCTTCAACTCTTTCCATTACCTGTTTGAGTGCTTTTTCTTGGTTTTCTAGTGTATCTTTGAGGGATTTATTCATTTCTTCTAACTTTTTGTTAGTCTTCTCATCCATTTCTTTAAAGGATTTTTTCACATCCTCTTTAATGGTCTCTATCACTTTCATAATGTTACGTTTAAAGTTTATTTCTTCTACTTCTTCTGGATTAGGTTGTTCAAGTCTTCCTGTTACGTATTTGCTGGATCCTGTTGTTATCATGTTGCTTTTCAGGTTGTTGGAGGAATTCTTGCATTGGCACCTGCCCATCTTTTCCTTTGAATGTGGTCAGGAGAGTCTAGGTGGTTTGGTCCTTTTGTTGTGGCTGACTGTGTACTTGGGGGATTTTTCTTGTTCTGCTGTCTCTTAGGTCCCCTCAGCACTGGTGTTGGTTCTCAGATCCCCTCCTTCTTTAAGCAGGTTGTGGTGGTGGATCTAAGGACCCCCTCTGGATGGCTCTACTGGTACTGGATCAGGGCCACTTTTTGGCCAAGGACCTTGCAGACAAAAGCACGAGCTTGGTAGATATCAGCTCCATGGAACAAAGAAACCCCTGCAGCCTTGCACTCACAACCCTGTCCCCAGAGCCTCAGCCCCAAAGCAGGCTGAGTTGTGAGATCCTAAGACCCCACAGATGGAAAGGGGTCCTTGGGGGCAAGCTGGGGTGGGATAAGTAGAAAAGCCAGTAGCCAGGAGAAGCTCTGCTGCTGAATGGCCAGAAAGTTTAGGGGATTGGAGGGCACCTGCACTCCTTTCCCCAGGTCTGGGAGGGCGCCGGGTGGGGACACACTTACCCTCCAGATGGCTCTTCTGGTACTGGATCAGGGCCACTTTCTGGCCAAGGACCTCGCAGGCAAAAACGCGGGCTTGCTAGATGCCAGCTCCTTGGAACAAATAAACCCCTGCAGCCCTGTTCTCACCACCCAGTCCCCAGAGCCTCAGCCCCAAAGGAGGCTGCGTTGTGAGATCCTAGGACTCCACAGACGGAAAGGGGAGGTTGGGAGCAAGCTGGGATGGGAGAGTAGAAAAGCCAGTAGCTGGGAGAAGCCCCACAGCCGAATGGCCAGAAAGTTTAGGGGATTGGAGTGTGCCTACACTCTCTTCCCAGGGTGTCTGGGCAGGTGCCAGGTGGGGACACACTTACCCTCCAGATGGTTCTGCAGGTACTCCAGAATCACTTTAATTGTCCTTAATAACTGGTCTTAATTTGTTAAAAAAAAAAAGCATATTTCCAGTATCTAAGTAGGAAACAGCATGTACGGAAGCCAGAGCAGGATGCTGCATGGAACCACTGTGGTAACAGAACTTATCCTGGAGAAGCTGGTGGGAGCCCCAGCTGCTCACTCCTCTCCTCTTCGTCTCTCTGCTAAGCAGCTGCAACCATGATCCCTGTTGACCAATAAAGATTATTACACCTATGCCATTTCACTGAAATTGCCTAATGCAGGTAAGCAAATTGTAAGATTTGAAAAGTTATGTGATCGCTGACAATATTACTATTCAGGAATTTAAAAACCATTTTGCTTACACGATGTATGGTATTCTGCAAGGCTTATGTGATTTTCCTTTTAAATCCTTTCATTTAAATTTGGGAATTAGCTTTGTTTTTCATATTATATCTTTAAGAAAATTATTTGATAAGAGAGTCAAGAATGAGACACTTTTAGAAATGATACAGTCTTTACAGACTAATAACAAAGAGGTAACTGAAAAAAATAATACTATTGAAAAGGATAACAATAATTTGACAGACAAAATTCAATCCATGTTGAAGGGTGCTGAGAAATTATCTGAAAGAATTCATGCTGTTGAATTTAATAATCAGAATCTGTTGAAAATTATGATAGGTTAATGAATAATGAATAAGGAAGGCAATATGCACATCACCCAAATACTGTCCAAGGATGAGCCATTAACTTTACTGGACAAATTTCATACCTTGGAATCATGTGAACAGAATAAGGAACAGAAGCTAAATAAATCAATGAGGGCACTAGAAGAGCAGACAAGACTGGAGATTCAGACTTTGAAAAAGGCTGTGGTAAAGAGATTTGAAACAACTGAGGAAATTATCAGAAATGATGAGCAGGGAGAGAAGGTACAAGGGCAGGACTTAGCCTCGCCAGTATGTGCCAGAGTCCAGGTTGACTTACTCAGACTTTTAACTGCCTCTCCAGTAATATCATCTGAGAAGCTGTCTGGTACTAAATACCCTGAGGTATTCAAGGAATGTAAATGGCAACCTACAGGTATGAGCGATCTAAAGGAAATTAAGCAAGCAATAGTATCTTGGCTTGCACTCACCATTTGTTTGGGAAATATACTATCCAGCAGAATTATAAACTCACGTAAAAATCAATGCTGGCTTTTGGAGTTGGACAAAGTCTATCCTTCTTTAAATTCAAGCATGTTGTTTAAAAAAAATTCAGACTTTCTGTCTCTTGTCAGGAGCCATCTGGTATGGGACAGAAAGAAGAAATTTTAGGAAAAAAATTACTAATTTATTTAATTTCTTAATGCTAATGAATTTTTATATTTACCTCTATTTTTTGTTTCTTGTATAATACTTCTTAAATTTGTTAAGTACATTCTTATGACCTTTTGTTGTCACAAATTAATTATGTTTCCAATATACTTAAGGAAAGTAAGTAGTTTTTACTTTTTAAAGTAGAAAACAAGAGGCTTTTTTTTTCTAGTTAAAATGCTCCCAGTGTTTTAAATATTTTTGGATTTCATTTTATAGTTTTGGTTCTCTGTTGGCTGTTTTTCATGGTGCCTCCTTTTCACATTCTTTCTTTTTTATTTTCTAGGGTGGTACAGGATGTAATTTATTGAGTGTGTGCCTGTGAGGCAACTAGTTGCCCACAACTGGGGGCAGAAAAGACATATATGGAAAAAGACAAAGAATCCATCCCACTAGGACTTAGTTAACTTCTCTGAAAAATCAGAGTAAAGCACAATTTTGGAGCAAGCATGTTGTTGTAAAGCTACATGTATCTCTAATAAATTTGTCTCTTTGTAATTTTCAGGAAAAGATATTGGAAAATCTAACTACTATTATTCTGGGACATTTGATAGCAGTTTGGAATCAATATGGTTGCAGTTGAATTAGCCTGAATCTTCATATTCCTCCCCCAACAACTGGCTCTTAAAAATCTCACATGCCCCCTCTCAAGAGGGGCTATAGACAATGATTAGCAAGTGATCGTCCAGCTTGCAAACAGAATCCATAGCAGCAGTGTAGTAAAATGCAAGTGTAGTAAAATAAAGTAATTATGCAACCAGTTTTTAAAAAAATACTTTTTGAGATTATAACATAATTACATTATGCAATGGCACAGTAGCAACCAGTTTTTAAAAATACTTTTTGAGATTATAACATAATTGTATTATTTATTCTTCCTGTTCCCTCTCTCTAAATTCTCCCATGTATTATCCCTGCCCCCATAGTGCTCTCAGTTAAATTCATGGTGTTTTTCTTTAATTTTCTTTAATTGTTGTTATATATATGCATATACGTATTATGCATTTCTAAATATATAAATGTAGCCTTTCACTACATATAATCTTTGCATGTGTATGCTTTTAGGACTGACCATTTGGCATTGAATAATCAATTGGTGTGCTCTTCCCTGGGGAAGACTATTTCTCCTCTCTCAGGATTCCTTCATTGCCAGTAGTTCTTTGTCTAGAGTTGCTGCTTCATGAGCTTTCTTCCTTCCACATCAGGATGCCCTTAGTGTTGTTCTTTAGGCAGGCATATTGATGAGACTTCATTGGTACAGCCTCTGACATTTCTAGAAGATGTAATCTCACAGCAAACTCCCTGCTCCTCGGGTTCTAAATAATGTTTTTATCCCATCTTCCTCAGTGTCTCTGTGCCGTAAGTGCAGGAGTTGTGTTGTGTGTGTCCGTTGTGACTGTGCTCCACTACTCTGCATTTTGATCTGCGTGGACTTCTATATTGGTCTTCGTCTGTTGCAGAGAGAACATTTCTTGATGACAGGTGAGAGCTACACTTATCTGTGAGTATAAGGACAAATATTTAGAACATAGTTTTTTCATTGTTGTGGATTACTCAGTGCTCTTGTAAATTACTTGCTTTGGTTCTTTTAAGTCTATAAAATGAAATACTTTGCACCAGGATTAGGCTGCAGTGACCACAGCTTCTTAAAAATTATTTTTAGGCCTTATTCCCTTCATTTCCTCAATGCCATGGTAGCCTCTTATATATTTATGAGATGTGTGTGTGTGTGTGTGTGTGTGTGTTGCTGGGGGAGCTGGTAGAATACTAATGCTGATTTATTTTTAGCATGAGATGTAACTGTCGCTTAATCCTGTAAATCATGCTTGCCGGGCTTAACAAATGTCCTTAAGGCTGTTCTACTTGCTTCTCTATTCCCATTAACAGCTAGGTTTTAGCTTGGTGATCTCTTACTGTTTGACCAAATAATTTATACCTCAATTTTTTTATTTTACTTATTGCTTTGTTTACAGTTGGAAATTTGTCCAGTATGTAGCTTTTTGCCTACTTGAAACAGAAATACTCAGTCCTTTATTCCTGTGATAGGATTCATAATCTGAAGTTTGTTGAGTGAAAATGATTGGAATTTATCTATGAGTATGAAAGAATAGTACCATGCAAAGAACAAAACCAGTCCATGCTGTTTGTAGAGCATTTGACTTGAGGCATGAAGCCCTTATTTCCCTTTCTAAAATATACCTCTGCAGTACTAAACTTGGACATTCTTAGATACGCAGTGCAGCTGTCTAACTCTAACACCATCTTTAGTAGATTTGCATGAATCTCAAGACACAGGGAATTATGGATACCTACAAATGGCAAAGTATAGAATGGTGGGTCACACATTGAATACGAAGGATGACTTGACTCTCACTTAAAGAATTAAGGTCAGCTATGATTGAACAGATTGCTGGCTTTGATTGGTCACCATACAGAAGGCTGCTGCTCTAGCAGTGTGTTCATGCTGCAGCTCTTCAGGCTGGTCAGCCCTTTACAGTTATTCTTGATATCTGTTCTGTGACTCACTAAGCAACTGCCTATTTGTTTATGATTATGTAGTGTGTTCAGCTTTAAAGATAGAACCATAATATATAAGGGGGACTCTTTAATTATCTCCAAAAGATTAATTGGATAAATACTAAAATGATGCAAAAATATTAACTCAGCTGCTTATATCTATAACCTGCTTGTAACTGTTGAAAAATATGGGGTTTTGGTTTAAATATTTGTCTTTACTTTTATGTGTTCAGATGTTATGCCTATGCATAAGTTTATACATTATATATATGGTTGGAGCCCACAGAGACCAGAAGAGGAAGCTGGATCTTCTGCACTGGAACTACTGGTGATTAGAAGCTGCCATGTGCAATCTATAGATTCAATGCAATCCCTATCAAAATCCAAAAATAATTCTTCACACACCTTGAGAGAACAATAACCAACTTTATATGAAAAATCAAAAAACCCAGGATAGCCAAAACAATCCCATACAATAAAGGAACTTCCAGAGTCATTACCATCCCTGACATCAAACTCTATTACAGATCTACAGTAATGAAAACTGCTTGGTACTGGCATAAAAACAGAGAAGTTGACCAATGGAATCGAATTGAAGACCCAGATTTTAATCTACAAACCTATGAACACATGGTTTTTGACAAAGAAGCTAAAATTATACAATGGAAGAAAGAAAGAAAATTTAACAAATGGTGCTGGCATAACTGGATGTCAACCTGTAGGAGAATGAAATTAGACCCTTATCTATCACCATGCACAAAACTCAAGTCCATATGGATTAAAAACCTCAATATAAATCTGTCCACCCTGAACCTGTTAGAAGAGAAAGTGGGAAGTAGCCTGCAATACATGGGCACAGGAGACCACTTCCTATGTATAACCCCAGTAGCACAGACAATAAGAGCAACAATGAATAAATGGGACCTCCTGAAACTAAGAAGCTTCTGTAAAGCAAAGGACACTGTCATTAAGACAAAAAGGCATCCTACTGAATGGGAGAAAATCTTCACCAACTCCCACATCAGACAAAGGTCTGATCTCCAAAATATAAAAAGAACTCAAGAAACCAGACATTAAAATTCTAAAGAACCCAATTAAAAAATGGGGTACTGAACTGAACAGAGAATTCTCAACAGAAGAAGTTCAATCATACTACAAAAGCATTTGTTCAACTGTGTTCATAGCAGCATTATTTGTAATAGCCAGAACCTGGAAACAACCTAGATACCCTTCAATGAAAGAATGGATAAAGAAAGCCTGGCACATCTACACATTAGAGTACTATTACTCAGTGGTAAAAACAAAACAAAACAAAACAATGACATCTTGAATTTTGCATGCAAATAGATGGAAATAGAAAACACAATCCTGAGTGAAATAACCCAGACCCCAAAACATGAATATGGTATGTACTCACTCATTAGTGGATTCTAGCCATAAACAAAGGACATTGAGCCTATAGTTCATGATCCTAGAGAAGCTAAGTAATAAGGTGAACCCAAAGAAAAACATATATAGATCCTCCTGGAAATTGGAAGCAGACAAGATATCCAGGCAACAGTTGGGAGTATGGAGCTGGGGGTGGGGTACAGGGAAGGGGAGAGGGGAAGAGAGAGGGGAGAAGGGAAGGGTTGTGGAAGGCTTGGGGGAGTGGGATGATTGAGATGGAGGAAGGAAAGATAGGGGAGCAGGGAAGGAGATATCTTAATTGAGGGAGCCATTTTGGGGTTGGCAAGAGGCTTGGCTCTAGAGGGGTTCCCAGGATTCCACAGGGATGAACACAGCTAGGACCCTGGGCAGTGGAGGAGAGGGTGCCTGAACTAGCCTTGTCCTGTAGTCAGACTGATGACTATCTTGAATATCACCTTAGAACCTTCATCTGGCATCGGATGGAAATAGAGACAGAGACCCACATGGGAGCACTGGACTGAGTCCCCAAGGTCCAGTTGAAGAGCAGAAGGAGGGATAATATGAGCAAGGAAGTCAGAACTGCGAGGGGTTGGTTCACCCACTGAGACAGTGTGTCTGAGCTAATGAGAGCTCACCAAATCCAGCCGGACTGGGAATGAACAAGCATGTGATCAAACTGGACCTTCTGAATTGTGGCTGACAATGAGGGCAGACTGAGAAGCCACTGATAATGGCACTAGGATTTGTGTCTACTGCATGTACTGGCTTTTTGGGATCCTATTCTGTTTGGGTGCAACCTTCCTAAGTCTGGATGTAGGGGGGAGGGCCTTGCCCTCTCTCAGGACTGGAGGGGGTAAGGAGTAGGGTGTGTGGAGGAGCGGGAGGGAAATGGGAGGAGGGGAGGAAGTGGAAATTTTGATTGGTATTACTTATAAAGTAATAAAAAAATGAGGACAGAAAAAAGAAGCTTCCTTGTGGGTGCTGAGAACTAAATTTAGGTCCTTTGTAAAAGTAGCAAGTACTCTTAACTGCTGAGCCATCTCTACATCCCAGAGACACACAATTTTATGATATAAGTGGGGGTTTGGCGTTCTTAGTCAATTTTGAGACATGGTATCATTTATGCCATAGCTGAGTCTTGGAGAGATTAAATTATACCATGAAATAATTTAGTCATCAGTAGACTCAAAAACAGACTACAGAAAGACTGTGAAGGTGCTCCTCCATTTTCGTTAGTAGCATCTTGTGACTGTCATCACCAATTCCATATGCACTGAATTAGTACCTATTAAACCATACACAATTTTTTTTGCTTCTTCCATTTTACTTTTCTTTATATTTTTTTCTTCTTCATTCTTTTTCCCTTTTCCTGACAGATTCTTCACCAATGTGCTCTTTTCCTTGACTCCCCACATCAGCTCATAATCACATTACTGTTGGAGGTAGGGAAAGATTAAGGTCACTGATGAGATCTTTCTTTCAGTCTCTCACCATAAGTGTATCAGGATCTCTACAGCACTGTCCACTCGGTTACTGGAGTTATAGCTCACATATTCTATCTCTTCACACTCATAAGTGTTCATCAATTAACTGAAAGCCATTATTATCAAGAGATTTTTTCTCTTGCTTCTTCATGAAGAGCAACAAATTATTCTAGCATTGAGCTTCCTGCCTACTTACACCATGCTTCCTGTTATGCCTTCCCCTCCATCTACCCTTATGACTTGCTCTGTGATATTGACTACAACTGATCTCAATTTATGGGACAGGAAAACTGAGGCTAACATAATACCACAGACTTACTTGGGAGAAGACAGAGCAGAACATCTGGTTCCCCTGTGGTTTTCCTGCTCGGATCATCTTTCAACTCCATATACTCTGTCTGGACTCCTTCAGAATCACATATATTTTATAAGATTATGAACAACACCAATAGACATGCTAACATGAATGGGAGTAAAGCCTAAGAGACCTCAACCCTACACAAAGAACTACAGGCTACTAAGGAATTCTGGAAGCAAGACAAATAGACTTCACCAGGGAAAAGCATACCAACTGATTATCAAACATTTGATATGGTCAGCCCTGAAATTGTACATACAAGTAACATTATAAAGACCAAGCAGGTTGTATTTGAGTATATGAATGTGTGTAACAATTAGAAAAACAAATAAGGAAGGTGGAATAAATTTGAAAGAGTACAAAGAAGGTTTTATGGGAAAGATTTAAGGGAGAAATGGAAATAGACAAGTTGTGTAATTATGTTTTAATCTCGAAAACTAAGAGTAATAATTTTTAAAAAGATAATCAAAGTAACAGGAAAATATCATTAAGTTGAATTCCTTATATCTAAAATGAAAGTGCAAGGTTCAAAGCAAAAATTATCTATATGTGGGCCTTCATTAACATCAGTTATTCCATGGATGAAAAAAGTAATAGCAGTGAATAAAGAAAAGACTGAGAGAAGAAATTCTTTCTTCCCATCCACAAGAGGTCAAAACCAATTTTAATGTGGTCAAGAGAAAGTGTTTTTAGAAGACCAGATTCTGCCTTTGAGTCCATCAGATTTGCAAATGAATACTTATGTGCTCCTTACTCAAGACTGAGCCTTACTAATCCATGCTATGCAATGTTTATATGCTTCAATAATGCATGCAGTTTCCCAGAAACAATGTTTGCACCTGTATTGTGCCTGTAACTTCTACATTCAAATTAGCTCTATGTAAAGGAATGAACTTCCCAAAGCCCCAGCTGTATGTCACCTCAGGATTCTCCCTCCAAGCAAAGGAGACTGTGCTCTCGAAACAAACAATGCTGCACATATGGGTCTGCAGCTTTCCCTAGTGGATAATCCTCTTCTTCTTTTCCATACACAGCAGATGGATCCTAAATTCTCCAACAGGGAAAATGAAACAAATAACAACAAAACCCAAGGGCACACGAATGTTGCTGGAAGGAAGGGAAAACAGATTATTTTGGTTCTAGTAGCTTTACTAAGATCTCTCAGTGTATTTAGTCATTTGTACACAGAAACAAGTTTAGATTTTCACATACATAAATTACAAAAATTGGAGAAGCAAGACCATTTCCCCCCCTAGTCTTCTTTAAATGTTCCTTGCTAGTCTAATACTTCAGGAATGAGAGCCATGCTCCCCAGCCTTAAAATGATCAACATATGCAATTTTATATATATATAAAAAGCACCCCAATGAGTACTCTTTGGGCTACTCTTTTTCCTGACAAACAGGTCAAATAAACAGAATAATTGGAAATAATACTTTTAGAAACCTTGTCCCCCAAACTCTGAAAATAATTTTTCAGAAGAAAATCTTTTTTTTGAAACTTTCCTGATTTCAACGTAGTCTCCCCTATTTCTTTTTTAATTTTTTTATTGCTTTATAAATAATACCATTCAAAACTTTCACTTCCTCCCCTCCTCCCATTTTCCTCCCACTCCCCGATTCACCCTCCCCACTCCCCCCTCCAGTTCTAGGAGAGGGCAGGGTATCATACCCTGTGTGAAGTTCAAGGCTTTCCCCCCCTCCATCCAGGCTCAGGAAGGTCTGCATTATAATAGACCAGGATCCCAAAAAGCCAGCACTTGCAGTAGAGACAAATCCCAGCTCCACCGTCATTGACCTCTAAATCTACCCCAATCATCTGCCATGTTCAGAGGGTCCAGCTTGATCACATGCTCGTTCAGTCCCAGTCCAGCTGGCTCCGGTGAGCTCCCATTAGATCAGGCACACTGTCTTAGTGGGTAGATCAACCCCTTGCAGTCCCGACTTCCTTGCTTATATTCTCCCTCCCTCTACTCCTTAACTGGACCTTGGGAGCTCAGTCTAGTGCTCCGATGTGGGTCCCCATCTCCATCTCCATCTGTCGCCGGACAAAGGTTCCCTCCGGATGGATCCTGGCACAGAGTCTCCCCTATTTCTTCAGTTCATTCATGAAACAAATGATTATAAGTGAAAAAGACATTTTCCTTCAAAGGTAGACGAATGCACCACTGCATCCTGTCCACTCAGTGTTGGGATGAAGGATGACTGAGGGACTTGCTCTTTGAACTGTTTGTCATCATTTTACAAGATTCTGTGAGGGCCCAGAACTTCAGCTTTTACTGTGTGTGTGTGTGTGTGTGTGTGTGTGTGTGTGTGTGTGTAAGAGAGAGACAGAGAGACAGAGAGAGAGACAGAGACAGAGAGACAGAGGCAGAGACAGAGACAGAGAGAGAGTCAGACAGAGAGAGAGACAGACACAGAGAGAGTGTGTGTGTGTATGTATGTGAGTGTGAGTGTTTGTGTGGTGACTTTCACTCAATGCCTTCAGTTCAGGTTGGCTGAGGCACAGGAAAAGACCTTGACTGCTTTTCTTTCTTTCTTTCTTTTAACAGTTTTTGAGGAAGAGTGGTTGTTTGTTAGCTTCAGACTCCTTAGTTAGGTAAGGATAATTTCTTTGTGGATTATATTAAAGAAAAAGAGAAAATATTGATACAGGCAAAGGCATTTAAAAATAAATTTTCATGTAATCAATTCTGAGCATTTAATGGAACTCCACATTTATCCCATAAGCATAATCGCTTCCAATGATGCAGTATCTATGTGCAGATGCGTATGATCTTGAAATGCTAGTTACTATTTAGGAACTGTCTTCTATATTTGTAGGACGCCATGGTGCCTCCATGTTACGAGCACGCTGGCTTAGAACCGGGGCACCATTTGCTGTACTTTTCCGGACTTAGTGGACAACTCCTGCGCCTGCGCTTTCCTATGAAAGGTATCGTATGACTTGACCAATCCGGTCATCATACGATCGCGCCATACCGACTTGAGCCTATCGGGCGATGACACATCAGGGCTTTGTTCGGCACTGCTTATAAGCGAGCCGCGCCGGGGATCGTGGTCCTTTTGCCTCTCTCATTTCTAAAGTGTGTGTCCCAATAAAGTGTGTTCTGAGAAGAATCCTGTTGTAGTCGTCTCTTCTGCTGGCGGACGCGACACACTACATATATTGATTCATTAAGTCTGAAGATCACTCATAAGGCAGATATTATTTTCATTAACTGGAGAGGGTGCTCTAAGGTACAGTGAGATGGAACAAATTGTCCAAAGTGAAAATAGTTAGCAAGTACCTAAACTAGAGACGAAACACAGCACTTTAAACTTTCTCCTTGGGCATTCCTCAAACAAACTCAAGTGAAAAGAAGGGCTCTTTATTCACTCAGTAGGGTTCAGATATTCTCAACTGCATGCAAAGTGAGGAGGGAGAACACTGTTGTTAGCAATTACTGCCACTTGATTTCACTAAGGTAGGTACAGGCAAGGCTTTGTGAGTTTTCCTTTAGGGACAGATAGCTGTCTCCATGTAATGAGACTGAAAAGTCCTAAAACACAAGCCTCCTCTCCATATTTGTTCTCCATCATTTTTTAGGAAAGTGACGGTGGTTGATATCTGTATGGGCAGAGATTTTCCAGGTGTTAGAAAAGAAAAGGCTGAGTGCATGTCTGTGAGACTATCCATCACAATAGCAAAGCTCTGTCTGAGAGGCAGTGTGGCTCAGGGCATGTGGACAATCTGTGAGTGCTCTTCTGAGTGTGAACGCCCTGTGCTGGGGAGGGAAAGAAGGGCTCAGAAAGAGACTCAACATTTGGGTGGGATTGTGCAGGTAAAGAGATGGCCACTTCTTTTCTATCTAGCTGTGATCTCTTCTGTTCAGTCTCCTTAAAACAACAACATTGTTTAAATAACTGTCCTACCAACCAGTAAAAATTGAGAAAGCCAACCAAACAGTCTAAGCCAAAGAAAGCTGTTTTTCCTTATCACACTGAATCAGCGAGAGGAGGTTGCTAATCCCAGGAATGTAAGTGTAAGCACAAAGGTTACCAAACAGATGGGCAGTTGACTACTCCAAGATACCACATTCAAAGCAGCTAGCACAAGTCCTGTCGTGGGGAATACACTGAACAAATAACTGATGATTGTAGTCTCGAATCATTGAATTTCTGAAGGTGTTAAGAGAAATGGTATATATTAAAATATTGCTTAAATTTAAGATATAAATTACATTGTTAGTAACTGTAAGGTTTTTTCCTTTGGGGCTTTTCCTTGTAACATTGAATGCAACCATTTTTTTCCTCAATCCTCAGTTTCCCAGTCTTTCTCCTACCTGGTCCCAGTCTATCTCAATAACATTTGTAATTGGACAAACTCTGTCCTGGGGGTATTATCTTTCATGTCTTTTGTTCTCTGTCTTCTGAAAGGATAGATGGAGAGATAGAAACATGCTGGAGGATACTGGGTTTATTTGAGTTTTAAGACCTGAGGAGAGGAAAAATGCTTACCCCTCGCCCCCACACACTTTGCCTGTGCTACTCTGACAATTTAGAGAAAACTATGAGACAAAAGACATAGAGGCTTACCTTTGAGAAAATTAATTAATTCTTTTCTGAGGGAAGGGTACTCAGCACCCAGATGCCTTCATCCTTGACATGGATGATCTGTAATAATAGTAGAAATTTCCCCTTTCCTAGTCCACAGTCACTCACTCCACAGTGTCAACTGTAAGCATTCTGCCTCTGCCAGCATCTCCTTTCTGTTCAATTTCTTTCTTTAAATTTCCTCAGGGCAGTCTACAATCCATTGACTCACAAGGATCCAAAGACGTTCCGCCTTATATGCCCATGTATACCATGACTATTCATCAGATAATATCAATGTTAGCAGAGATTTCTGTGAAGCTTGTGAAGACTTAACCTATGGACACAAAAGGAAACTATAAAAAGCAATGAAGGAACATGTCAGTGCCTGGGTGGAACAGTAAAGAATGAAATGGAAAAAAATTGACAGGGTTGTAACCCATTTTTGAAGGCATAAATGGCAGGATTTTGTGATAGCCTGTATGTACCCATGAAGAAAAAGAATATGAGGATAATTTGCTATATATTTAGTTTGTGCAGCTCTGATGTCACTTATAGAGAAGGCTAGCTTAGGGACAAGCACATCTTTGTTGACTATTGTGTTGAGAGCACAGAAAATCTCAGGCAATTCAGCCTGGAAATAAAAGGCTGAGTGTGGGTAGGATACAAAAGGAACTTCCAGCAACAAGAAAAGAGTGAGAGGACTTAGGAAGAGAGCTAGAAAGAAGAGCTCACAGCCCAGGACACAGCAGGGACAAACACCAACATCCAAAGTTTAAATGTGGGAGGTGAAGCTACCAGAGATGCAGAGGAAGAATACTGGTGAATCCACTTGAGTGATAGGAATTGTGGTGTTTGATGGTTTTCTGTTTGTGAAAAACCAAAGCTATGTGTTCACTCAGATCTTAGACTTGTTCTCCTGTAGCTTCTCCATGCTCAAAAGAGCTTTTCTCCAGATCTCCTATGCTTCACCTCAGGCCATTTTTGGAATTTAAGCTAGGAGATAAAGGTCAAGTTCATGATCTGTAACAGGTAGGGAAGAGAAGCAAAAAAATTATCAGAAGACTATAGGCCATTATGAATGTTTGCTGTCTTCCCTTTGTGCCTTGACTTCTCATTCATTTGTTATGAAAAGAAGATTTTTAAGTTTTAATCTTGATGAGGCAGAGGAAGGGAGGGAGAGGGAAGGAAGAGGGAGAGAGAGAGAGAGAGAGGGAGAGAGAGAATTAAACAATGATGGTTTCTTGATTAGATTAAATATACTTAAAGTTATTCAAAGTCACATTAAGAAGACTATCTTTGCTACTGTTACCAATTATATATTATATATACTTATATATTGTATATAATATATATTATGTTAACTATATATTTAATCTTAGAATAATCATTGTACTGAGTGAGAGTCATTTCAGGGATAAATTAAAGTCTCAAATAAAACTGCAGGAAAATGAATAGCCTCTAGGAAACATAAAAGTTCCAGAAGATGATGTCTGCCTCAGCAGCAATATATAACAACCCGGTGTAGCAAGAACCACTGATGGTCTCAACAGCCAGGCAAGTATTGCCTGTCCCTCAGTGACTTCTCTCTTTTCCCTCAGCCTGCCTGGAGTAATGTTTGGCAAAATAATGAATAATTGGAGATTTCTCTGAGTTTGGGAATCCATCCAGTACTTTTCTGTCCAACATCATCACTGAGATTATAATGGATTCAAGAACCAAAAGGACAGGAATAAAAAAAAAGATACAAATTCAATGGCCACTGATGAATGGGCAGCTATCTAAGTGCTGCTGGTTCTAGTTCACTTCTGTGCCTTATTTTTGTGGAATTTTGTTACAGCAGTCAACCGTGGAGGATTCAGGGGCAGCCTAAGAAACAATTTTTGGTTTGTTTCTTGTTTATTGTCTGCTTACTTTGCTTATTACAGACTTTATTCCCAGCTAATACGCAGTGATGCCTAACAATCTCTACATGATATTTACACCATCGTGTAGTGGTCTTATGCTATGTCACGCTTGCTCTTATGACTAATAGAATAGAGTTTATGTGTTGGATGGTATGTCTGCAGTTAGAAGATATCAGGACATGGATTTCTTCCATCATCCAGCCCTCTCTTTTGGATAGATCACTCAAATGGGAGTTTGAATGTGTATGTTGTCAGGTCTGTAGGGGCTCTCTGTGTGTACGGGTGGACACAAAGTCCAAGACACTAGCTGTGTAAAGGAGCCCGCTGGTAATTGGATTCTTCAAGCCTTTTGTAAAGTTATCAACTAAATTGTAATTTCCTGGGAAGAGTAAGTCAGAACATGCCAAGGAGTTAGTCCTGGACTCCTTGAAAACATCGCACGGAATAAATGTTTTCTGTGTACTTATTTAAACGTATTAACAGCAAAATTAGCTTTCTTTTCCTTTTCCCCAAAAGCTCAGATTGAATGTCAAAAGCTTAAGCATCCCCTGGGTTTTGGAGGCTCAGTTATGATGAAGTACACAGCAAATACAGAAACATAAGATGACAAGATTTGAAGTTAGACATTTAGTGAGACATCAGCTGTAGGTAACATGAAAACTTTTATTTAAGCAAGCAACATTTTAAGAACAGAAGTTTTCAACAGGAAATAGGGACTATCCTTGCTGTAGTCAGTCAGAGAGGACACCAGGGTATTCTGTATCCATAACAATCTGGCAACAGGCTGAGTGACATGCAGTGATCTCTGAGTTCTCTCAGTCAGGTAGATGGTGTTAAGAAAGACTTTCAACTTCAGTGCTTCCTGATAGAAGGCAGACACAAAGATAGGTATTAGGAGCAGAGTTGTCAAGGTGAACCTCCAGTAGAATAAACAGTAACAAGACCCAGGGAAAATAACTGGTCAACAACGTGGGAAAAGGGCTTGGAGAAATGACTGCTAGGAAGGGCCTGTGTGCTAAGCACTAAGTGAGGAGGAGGGCTGACTCATGTGGTTCCGCAGCAGCTCACTGGTGCTTCTATGAGGGTGGAGTCCACCTCCCTAATATTAAGAATACTCACTGAGCTAAGTTAGAGAGAGGTCTGTGGACAGGTTTCAAGACTTCAGAGTAAACAGAGCTGAAGGAACAGAACATGAGGCAGATTCTGTGGGTCTAGATCATCTCATTAATCTTTATGTTTTGAAGATGACAGCCAGGCCTACGTTTCTTACATTGCTTCACAACTTCTCATGTGTTCATTTATTCTAAAGGGGAAGTGTTTCAAGTACAGTATTTTCTGGACTGTGTATAGGATGAATTGAATGATATAGAGAAATAGAATTAAAAGCACCCTCAAAAAACATGGATATCCCCAAAGAGAAACCTGAAGAATTCTGATCACACACTGAGTGACAAGCGTGGATACTGCTATGAAATACTGCATCACTTCTGATTAGCAAATAAGCTTAACTACAAGTTATCTCAGAAGAAGTAAACATGTATATAAAAATTAGAAATGACTAATGGTGGGCTGCTCATTCGCTACATTCATATGCATACAGGCAGCATTAACTGTACTCAGTGGATTATAGAAAAGAAAAGGAGGAAGGTATGAAGCTGGGGTACTTTTCAGGAGGACTTGGAGGGGAAAAGTGAAAGGCAGACATAAAGCAAATACATTGCATTCACCTGAAAATTATCAAAGAACCTATGTATTAACAGCATTATTTTTAAAGAAAATGTCTCTAGTTTCAGCAGTCAAGGAACTTTGGGGCAGTATCAAGTGGCCTGCAGATGTGGGTCAGGTACAAGGACCTGGATGCTGCCCACGCTGCTCCTACAGTGCCTTCCAGCCATCACCTCTTGTTCCTACCAGACGTGCTGCATGGAATGGAGCCTTTACTGCATGGAGAGTGGTGATTACTTAGCAGGCCATGGTTCCTTTCACATGCGATTTTACAATGTGTATAAAAGGAATTAAAAACAACCAGTTTCTAAAATGCTTTCATGTACAGCCTGCCAAGTTGTGATTGCTGAATAAGAAAAAGGAGGGAGTGTATTCTCTCTGTCAGCAGGGATTGTTACCGCTGCTTAATGACTTCAGCGTGGGCAACATGAAACTCCCAGTCTGAGCTGCTAACTATAATAATCACCAGTTAATGGAAGAGAAAAAGTTGAACTTCAGCTGATATTGTTTCAGATTCTTTTAAATGTTAATTTTGAAAAGTGATTTTAAAGATTGAACCAGAGGAAAAGCACCGTGAGAATGTTTGGACTGCTGTAGTTGATAATGAGAGAAAGAAAAGTCCGGGAGTTTCTCTAGTCATTCTTTCATACCGAGGTGAAAAGCCCTAGAAAAATGATTCTGAGGAGACTTTGGTGAAGGCTTTTTGAGATTTTGTGGATTAATAATGAGCAATAGGTCCACAAAGTATATGTAATTTGCATATATTATTTCATATTTTAAGTTTTTCTCATTTTCCAAACCAGTGCAATTTTAGTGGTGTGCTATGGATCAGATTCTAGGAACAAATGATCTGTGCTTGTGAAACAAATTATCACTGGCCCCAAGGATAACAACATTCATCAAAGGGAATATTTCCATAGAAACTTCAGGTCACAAATAAGAATGGACTAATCTGTGATAGTTCAATCTTCACAGAGAAATGTTTTGCAATATAAAATCAAAATTAATAGCTAATTTATATTATCTTCTAATAAGGAAGACAAAACTATTTATTAGGGAAAGTTTTGAATACTCATTTGCATTTTGATTTATTTAAGATCGTTATCAAAGAATATTGCAAAGTAATTTTTCAAAACTTTGGTGAGTAATAAGAGCTCAGAGTTAAAGTAAAATTGCTTTCTTAGAATGGTAAAACTATAAAGAAATGAATAAACACCCTTTACTGGTACCTCTTGGCCCTGCTTACTTTTATTTAGTAATTTTAAAATGATAAAATTTACTTAATTTTATCGTTCAGTTTTGGGAACAAAATATTCCTCTTTTTTCTTCCCCCAAATAATTAGGATTTTGCTTATGTAAACACCAATAGGAAGACCTACCTCTTAACAGAAACAACTGAAATTGTTACAGGAGGAGCGGACCTGCTTTTCGTCCCACCCACCCAGCTAGTTCACACCTGAAATAATCACACAGAAACTGTAGTCATTTAAACACTGCCTGGCCCATTAGTTCTAGCCTCTTTATGGCTAACTCTCACATCTTGATTCAACCCATTTTTAATAATCTGTATAGCACCACGAGGTCATGGGTTACCGGGAAAGATTCCCAACCAGCGTCAGTCTCAGACAGGAGTTTCATGGCGTCTGCCATGCTGCCTTCTTCCCAGCATTCCATTCTGTCTACTCTGCCTACCTGATTTCTGCCCTATCAAAAGGTCAAGGCAGTTTCTTTATCCACCAATGAAAGCAACACAAATACAGAATAACCTCGTAGACCAGAAATTACATTAACTTGTAAGTGTTCACCAATGTCCCACTCCCCTCTACCTTATGAGAGCTCGATTTTCTCTTAGTACTGTGGGGAAGATACCAGCAATTACTTGCTGATGGCGGATCCTCCAGAGTCCTTCTGTAAAACCATTAATGGTGCAAACATGTGTAAAGCAGGATTTGCCTTCAGTGTAGCTCAGTGTGTTACTATGGTGGACAGAGCAATGAAGGAAGTTCCTCTGACCCAGGCGTCCAGTGGAAAGAATTCTCCATAATTTCAAACAACTGCAATTTGGGGGTTGCTGGTTACTAAAATATAACCTATGCCATCCTAAATGTGCAGAGAATGCTTGATAATAGTTGCTAATAAGAGTGATCCTTATACAACACTTATTCTTGATTCTAAGCACAAGATAATGTGTCTGTGAAGCGTACTGTGTCCTCATCACCTTTGCCAACCTTGACACAGCCTAGAGCCATCTGAGAGGAAAACCTTGATTGAAGAATCTCCTAGGTCACATTGGCCTGAGTACATATTTGTGAGGAATTATATTGATTATTAATTGTTACAGGAGAACCTAACCAACTATGGGCATCACTATTCCTAGGCAACTGGTCCTGAACTATATAATAAAGCTACCCAAGCTTCACCCAAAGTTGCTTTTTGTTAGAGTGTTTTTATCACAGAAACAGAATAAGACAAGATCACAACATGTCAGATATGCAACAAAACTACCAATGGGGGGTTACAGCATGATCCATATTTTACAAATGAAACTGAAATAAAGTCATTACCCAACATTTCAATAAAGATTTGAAAGCTGATAGCTAATTTAACTAATAACCAGACATGCTTCTTTCACAACATAGCATTCGGTGAACCCTGAAGGCTATGGTGCACTTGGTGATGAGCTTACGCCTAGCTTTTAGTCAGTAATTACAGGTGATAAACAGTTAACTATGGTCCAGTCTTTTATTTCCATAACAGGTTCCCAATTTGAATTATCAGCTAGACAATATCTAATAAGAACTAAGTGTTTTGCCATTTGTAATTTACGTTTTCCCTGGATGCTCTCTAGATCATTTTCATTCACAGTTCACTAAAGCCCACAGGAAATGTTTAACATGTGTGTGGGTGTGCTGAACAAGACCTTAACATGCATGTGGGTGTGCTGAACAAGACCATAAGCTCTGAACTATTTGACTCCATTTTCATGCTTTTACTAGATGAGAATTCATGTAAATGATCACAGCAAAAGGACAAAAAACTGTTAAGCAGAGGATCTTAGGAAGAATGGCCTTGAACAGTGTTGGCTTAGGGACTGTGAGAGTTCTGCCAGCTCTGGGTTGTTGACAGTAATTACAGGCTGTTTCAGAACACATGCTATGTGCAGCTAGTCACCCAGCCTCATGGAGCTGTGAAACACCTCTCTGCAGCCCTTCAGCAAAAGTTCCGGAGTTTTAACATGCCTGAAAAGCCACAACTAAAGTGACGCACATACAGCATCTGCCACGGATTTCAGTTATTCCACGGTCTTTATCTTGAAGTACATATACTTCCTTTAGAAAAGAACATAAAACAACCAATAGAATTTTGGTTAGCCAGTTTCTGGTTTCTGAGATACTATAAACAATGTTTTATTACAGAAGCTAACTTGGGCCCTTTGTTGATCTCTTTACTGCAGACCTTCTTTTGTCTTTATAGATCCTCTATTTTACAAAAGCATTAAAAATCTGTTCATACTTTCCTTTGTAATGACATCACTGACTTGAAAAGTTGGCCTTGTACCAACTATCCAGTATATTTCCAATTTAAACTCAGGGTCAGCATAAGTGTGATCCAGCAAAGCAGTAAAAGAAAGAAAGCTGGGCTCCTGTTACAAAGTCTTAAATGTACTCAAGCCTAGAGTGAAATTCTGCAGCAGTCTGGTAGAACCCTGTCCCAGATGTGAAAGGAGAAAAATGAATTTTATCATAAAACAAATAAATGCAGTAAGTGCAAAACTCTGTCTTTTATTCAATAGCAATATTGGTTTGTTTTTATAGAATGTTCTGTTCCTTCTTTTTGGAATAAAGTTCACTTTAAGATTCCTCACATGTAGCTTTGCTGAAGTTGAGACTAACTAGAAGCATGAATTTGGTTTTTGCTTTTTTAAAATTAAATATATTAGAAGTGTTCATATCTTTAAGAATCTTCCAAGTCTGGCTTACCTTATTAAGGATGATTTTTTTCTAGTTCCATCCTTCGCATGCAAATTTACTCCTAGCAATAGTGGAGAGGGTGCTTGAACTGTCCTTCTCCTGTAGTCTGATTGGTGACTATCCTAATTGTCATCAGAGAGCCTTCATTAACTGTCATCCTCCTGTAGTCTGATTGGTGACTATCCTAACTGTCATCAGAGAGCCTTCATTAACTGTCCTCCTGTAGTCTGATTGGTGACTATCCTAACTGTCATCAGAGAGCCTTCATTCAGTAGCTGATGGGAGCAGATGCAGAGATCTACAAGCACTGAGCCAAGCTCTGGGAGAGAGGTTCAGACGAGGAGAGGGAGGAGGGATTGTATGAGCAGAGTGGCTCAGGATCAGGATGGGAAAACCCACAGAGACAGCTGACCTGAGCTAGTTGGAGTCCACAAACCCTGGACAGATAGTTGGGAAGCCTGCATGGCACCGATCTAAGCCCTCTGCATGTGAGAGACAGTTGTTTACCATGGTCTGTTTGTGTGGTCCCTGGCAGTAGGACTAGGACCTATCCCTGGTGCAAGAGGTGGGTTTTTGGAGCCCATTACCTATGGAAGGATGCCTTGCTCAGCCTTGACACAGGGAGGAGGGGCTAGGTCCTTCCTCAACTTGATATGCCAGACTTCCTGAGGAATAGATGGAGGGGGGATGGGAGTAGGGAGGAAGGGGAAACTGTGGTTGGTATATAAAATGAATAAAAAAATTTAAAATAATAAAATAAAATTGACTTTATCATGTGAAAAAAAGAATCTTCTGAGTGTGGTGCTGAGACTCTGTGGATACGTGTAGAACTGAATTTTCTGGTAGAAGAATTGCAGCACTGCTGACAGAATTCAGAGTAGTGGAGACCACTCTTTTCCTTTTGGTTTGAAAGCATCACTAAAAGGCCTTAGGGTTATTTGATGGTAGGGGTGGCACTAGCACATTGTGCCACTTGGTCATTCATGTTCTTGGGTAGATTGCTCTTCTGTTAAACTCTGACTCCTCACTCATAAAAACTGAACATGTTAATGCATTATTCATGCTGGGGGAATATAAGAGAGACTCAAAATCAAAACTGTCAAGGAATGCTAGGGTGCTGTAGGAAGTCTTACAGCTAGTAGTTAACTGCCCACTGGGGCATGGCCTCTTATACTACATATGCTGATGTAGAACCTGCATCCGGTCTCTTTTCCGGCCTCTCTGTTCCGGTTGCGGGATTTATTTTCTGATCTCCATTCAACAGAGGATTCTGATTTGTGAGTCTACTCCTAAATAAATAACCACCTATTTCTCAATTCTGAACTAGGGTGGTATTTCTTTTTTTAAAATTTTTATTGCTTTATAAAAATTACCATTCAAAATTTCTACTTCCTCCCCTCCTCCCATTTCCTTCCCTCACCCCCACTCACCCACCCCTGTCCCCCTCTAGTTCTTAGAGAGGGCAGGGTACCCTGCCCTGTGGGAAATCCAAGACCGTCCCTACTCCATCCATGCTTAGAAAGGTGTGCATCCAAACAGACTAGGATCCCAAAAAGCCAGTACATTCAGTAAAAACAAATCCCAGTGCCATTATCATTGGATTCAGTCAGCCCCCATTGTCAGTCACATTGAGAGAGTCTGGTTTGATCACATGCTCATTCAGTCCCAGTCCAGCTGGCTTTGGTGAGCTTCCATTAGATCAGGCATACTGTCTTAGTGGGTGGACCAACACCTCAGGTCCTGACTTCCTTGCTCATCTTCTCCCTCCTTCTGCTCTTTAACTGGACCTTGGGAGCTCAGTCCAGTGCTCTGATGTGGGTCTCTGTCTCTATATCTCCATCTGTCACCAGACAAAGGTTCTATGTTGATATTCAAGATACTCATCAGTGTGACTATGGAACAAGGCCAGTTCAGGCACCCTCTCCTCTACTGCCCAAGGACCTAGCTAGGGACATCCCCGTGGACACCTGGGATCCCTCTAGAACATCTTGCCAACGTCTTGCCAACCCTAAAATGGCTCCCTTAATTCAGATATCTTCTTCCCTGCTCCCCTATCTTTCCTTCCTCCATCTCAACCATCCCACTTCTCAATCTTCCCTTTCTCCCTTCTCTCTCCCCCTCTCCCCTTCCCCACTGTACCCCACACTCACTCCCATGCTCCCAACTGTTGCCCAGTGATCTTGTCTGCTTCCAATTTCAAGGAGGATCTATATATGTTTTTCTTTGGGTTCACCTTATTACTTAGCTTCTCTAGGAGCATGAACTATAGGCTCAATGTCTTTGTTTATGGCTAGAATCCACTAATGAGTGAGTACATACCATATTCACCATTTTGGGCCTGGGTTATCTCACTCAGGAGAGTGTTTTCTATTTCCATCCATTTGCATGTAAAATTCAAGATGTCATTGTTTTTTACCGCTGAGTAGAACTCTAATGTGTAGATGTGTCACACTTTCTTTATCCATTTTTCCATTGAGGGACATCTAGGTTGTTTCCAGGTTCTGGCTATTACAAATAGTGCTGCTATGAACATAGTTGAACAAATGCTTTTGTAGTATGATTGGGCATCTCTTGGGTATATTCCCAAGAGTGGTATTGCTAGATCCTGAGGTAGGTTGACTCCCAATTTTCTGAGAAACCACCGCACTGATTTCCAAAGTGGTTGCACAAGTTTGCATTCCCACCAGCAATGGATGAGTGCTCCCCTTGCTCCACATCCTCTCCAGCATAGATTATCATTGGTGTTTTTTGATTTTAGCCATTCTGACAGGTGTGAGATGCTATCACAAAGTTGTTTTGATTTTCATTTCCCTGATATCTAAGGAATTTGAACATGACCTTAAGTATCTTTTGGCTATTTGAACTTCTTCTGTTGAAAATTCTCTGTTCAGTTCAGTACCCCATTTTTAAATTTGGTTATTTAGAATTTTAATGTCTAGTTTATTGAGTTCCTTATATATTTTGGAGATCAGACCTTTGTCTGATGTGGGGTTGGTGAAGATCTTCTCCCATTTAGAAGGTTGCCTTTTTGTCTTAATGACTATGTCCTTTGCTTAACAGCAGCTTCTCAGTTTAAGGAGGTCCCATTTATTCATTGTTGCTCTTATTGTCTGTGCTACTGGGGTTATACATAGGAAGTGGTCTCCTGTGCCCATATATTGTAGTCTAATTCCCACGTTCTCTTCTATCAAGTTCAGTGTGGTCGGTTTTATATTGAGTCTTTAATCCATTTGTACTTCAGTTTTGTGCATGGTGATAGATGTAGATCTATTTTCATTCTTCTACAGGTTGACATCCAGTTATGCCAACACCATTTGTTAGGATGCTTTCTTTCTTCCATTGTATAATTTTAGCACCTTTGTCAAATATCAGGTGTTCATAGGTTTGTGGATTAATATCCGGATCTTCGATTTGATTCCATTG
This sequence comes from Ondatra zibethicus, assembly GCA_004026605.1. NCBI lineage: Eukaryota > Metazoa > Chordata > Mammalia > Rodentia > Cricetidae > Ondatra > Ondatra zibethicus. The sequence goes on along the minus strand of PVIU01003812.1, from coordinate 109,673 downwards.
GTCAATGTCTCTGTTTGTATGACAATACCAAGCTGTTTTCATTACTATAGCTCTGTAATAGAGTTTGAAGTCAGGGATGGTAATGCCTCCAGAAGTTCCTTTATTGTATAGGATTGTTTGGGCTATCCTGGGTTTTTGTTTTTCCATATAAATTTGATTATTGTTCTCTCAAGGTCTGTGAAAAATTTTGTTGGGATTTTGATGGGGATTGCATTTGAATCTATAGATTGCCTTTGGTAGAATTGCCATTTTTGCTATGTTGATCCTCTCAATCTAAGAACATGGGAGATCCTTCCATTTTCTGGTGTCCTCTTCAGTTTCTTTCTTCAAAGCCTTAAAGTTTTGTCAAATAGGTCTTTCACTTCCTTGATTAGTGTTAGCCCAAGATACTTTATGCTATTTGTGGCTATCGTGAAAGGTGATGTTTCTCTGATTTCCCTCTCTGCTTCTTTATCCTTTGTGTATAGGAGGGTTACTGATTTTATTTGAGTTGATCTTGTATCTTGTCACATCACTGAAGGTATTTATCAGCTGTAGGAGTTCTTTGGTAGAGTTTTTGGGGTTACTTATGTACAGTATCATATCATCTACAAATAACGAACGTTTGACTTCTTCATTTCCAATTCAAATCCCCTTGATCTCCTTACGTTGTCTTACTGTTATTGCTAGAACTTCAAGCACTATATTGAAGAGATATGGAGAAAGTGGACAGCCTTGTCTTGTTCCTGATTTTAGTGGAATAACTTTGAGTTTCTCTCCATTTAATTTGATGTTAGCTGTCGACTTGAAGTATATTGCCTTTATCATATATAGGAATGATCCTTGTATCCCTAATCTCTCCAAGACCTTTATCATGAAGAGGTGTTGAATTTTGTCAAATGCTTTTTCAGCATCTAATGAAATGATCATATGGTTTTTTCAATCAGTTTATTTATAGGATGGATTACATTGATAGATTTTCGTATGTTGAATCATGCCTGTATCTCTGGATGAAGCCTACTTGATCATAATGGATAATTTTTGATGTGTTTTTGGATTCAGTTTGTCAGTATTTTATTGAGAATTTTTGCAATGATGTTCATGAGTGAGATTGGTCTGTAATTCTCTTTCTTGGTTGAGTCTTTGTGTGGTTTTTTAATCAGGGTAACTGTAGCTTCATAAGTGTTTGGCAATGACTCTTCTGTTTCTATTATGTGAAACACATTAAGGAGTATAGGTATTAGCTCTTCTTGGAAGTTCTGGTAGAATTTTGCATTAAAACCATCTGGTCCTGGCCTTTTTTCGGTTGGGAGGTTTTTGATGACAGCTTCTAATTCCTCGTAATATATAAGTCTATTTAAATTGTTTACCTGGTCTTGATTTAATTTTGGTGTATGGTACTTATCTTTAAAATATGTCCATTTCTTTTACATTTTCCAATTTTGTGGAGTACAGGCTTTTGTATTAAGACCCAGTGATTCTCTGAATTTCCTCACTATCTGTTGTTATGTCCCCCTTTTCATTGCTGATCTTGATAATTTGCATGTTCTCTCTCTGCCGTTTGATTAGTTTGGATAAGGGTTTGTCAATAATGTTGATTTTCTCAGTGAACCAGCTCTTTTGTTTCATTGATTCTTTGGACTGTTTTCTGTGTTTCTATTTTGTTGATTTCAGCCCTCAGTTTGTTTATTTCCAGTCTTCTACTCCTCCTGGGTGAGTCTGCTTCTTTTTTTCTAGAGCTTTCAGGTGTGCTGTTAAGTCTTCAATGTGAGCTTTCTCTGTTTTCTTTAATGTGGACACTTAGTGCTATAAACTTTCCATGTAGCACTGCTTTCATAGTATCCCATTGATTTGGGTATGTTGTGTCTTTATTTTCATTGAATTCAAGGAAGAATTTAATTTCTTTCTTTCTTTCTTGACCCAGGAGTGTTTCAGTAGTTGACTGTTTAGTTTCCATGAGTTTGTAGGCTTTCTGGGGATAGAATTGTTGTTAAATTCTAACTTTACTCCATGGTGTTCCGATAAGACGCAGGTGGTTACTACATTTTTTTTTTTTTTTTTGTATCTGTGGATGTTTGCTTTGTTACCGAGTATGTGATCAGTTTTTGAGAAGGTTCCATGAGATGCTAAGAAGAAGATATATTCTTTCCTATTTGGGTGGATTGTACTATAGATGTCTGTTAAGTCTATTTGATTCATTATATCTGTTAGTTCTCTTATTTCTCTGTTAATTTTCTGTCTGGTTGACCTGTCCATTGGTGAAAGAGGAGTGTTGAAATCTCCTACTATTAGTGTGTGGGGTTTGATATGTGATTTGAGTTCTAGTAATGTTTCTTTTTTATATGTGGGTGCTTTTATATTGGAGGCATAGATATTCAGGATTGAGACTTCATCCTGATGAATTGTTTCTGTTATGAGTATAAAGTGTCCTCCATTTCTTCTGATTGATTTTAGTTTGAAATCATTTTTTTTAGATATTTGTATAGCTATATCTGCTTGTTTCTTAAGTCCATTTGATTGAAAAACCTTTTCCTAACCCTTTACTCTAAGGTAGTGTCTGTCTTTGAGGTTGAGGTGTGTTTCTTATAAACAGCAGAATGCTGGATCCTATTTTCGTATCCATTCTCTTAACCTGTGCCTTTTTTATAGGTGAATTGTGTCATTTGATATTAAGTTATATTAATGACCAGTGGTTGTTAACTCTGGTAATTTTTTTTTTGGTGGTAGTGTTTGTGTGTTTCCCTTCTTTGAGTTGTGCTGGTGGAGGGTTGTCAGTTGTCTGTGTTATTATGCATGTTGTTGGCTTCCTTGGGTTGTGGTTTTCCTTCTAGTACTTTCTGTAAGGCTGGATTTGTGGCTATGTATTGTTTAAATCTGTTTTTGTCTTGGAATATCATGTTTTCTCCTCCAATGTTGAAAGAAAGCTTTGCTGGGTATAGTAATCTGGGCTTCCATCCATGGTCTCTTAGTGCCTGCAGCACATCTGTCCAAGAACTTGTGTCTTTCATGGTTTCCATAGAGAAGTCAGGTATAATTCTGATAGGTTTACTGTTATATGTTACTTGACCTTTTTCCTTAATATTGCAGTTCTTAATATTCCTTCTTTATTCTGTATGTTTTCTGTTTTGATTATTATATGGCAAGGGGATGTTTTTTATTGATCCAGTCTATTTGGTATTCTGTATGTTTCTTGTACCTTCATTAGGTTGGGAAAGTTTTCTTGTATAATTTTGTTTATATATTTTCTGGGCCTTTGAGCTGGAATTCTTCTCCTTCTTTTACCCCTATTATTCTTAGGTTTGGTCTCTCATGGTGTCCCTGATTTCCTGGATGTTTTGTGTTAAGAATTTGTTGGATTTGCTGTTTTCTCTGATCAATGAGTTTATTTCTTCAGTGCCTGAGATTCTTTTTTCTATCTCTTGTATTCTGTTGATTATACTTGTCTCTGTAGTTCCTGTTCATTTACCCATATTTTCCATATCCAGCCATCCCTTGGTTTGTGTTTTCTTTATTACCTCCATTTCGGTCTTCACGTCTTGAACTGTTTCCCTTACCTGTTTGATTGCTTTTTCTTGGTTTTCTTGGGTATCTTTGAAGGATTTATTAATTTCTTCTAACTTTTTGTTTGTCTTCTCTTCCATTTCTTTAAGGGAGTTTTTTACTTCCTGTTTAAGGGTCTCTATCATTTTCATCAGGTTACGTTTAAAGTTGATTTCTTCTACTTCTTCTTGGCTAGGGTGTTCTAGTCTTCCTGTTGCATGTTTGCTGGTTTCTGGTGTTATCATGTTGCTTTTCAGGTTGTTGGAGGAATTCTTGCATTGGCACCTGCCTATTTCTTCCTTCAAATACGGCTAGGAGGGTCTTGGCATCTTGGTCCAATCTTTGCTGTACCTGACTGTGTACTTTCGGTTTTTGCTTGGTCTGCCCTCTCTTAGGTCCCCTCAGCACTGGAGCTGGCTCTCAGATCCCCTCCGCCCTGAAGCAGGCTGTGCTAGTGGATCTAATGACCCCACAGATGGAAAGAGGTGCTTAGGGGCAAGATGGGATAGGGTAAATAGAGAAAGCCAGTAGCTGGGGATTATGCCCTGCTGAATGGCCAGAAATGTTTAGGGAATTGGAGGGGGCCTGTACTCCATTCCGGGGACGAGCCAGCTGGGCGGGCATACAGTTACCCCTCTGGATGGATCTCCTCAGTACTGGAGCAGTGTCTCTTCCTGGGCCAAGGACCCCGCAGACAAAAGGGTGGGCTTGGGGGCCAGAGTCGTGTGTAACAAAGAAACCCCTTTGGCAGGAGCACTCACCACTGGCTCCCTAGAAGCTCAGCCCCAAGTCAGGCTGAGTAGGGGGATCCTAGGACCCCACAGATGGAAAGGAGTGCTTGGAGGCGAGATGGAATGGGGTAAATAGAGAAAGCCAGCAGACTGGGAGATGGCCCACTGAATGGCCAGAAACGTTTAGAGAATTGGAGGGGTCCTCTACTCCATTCCTGGGACTGTCTGGCCAGGCAGGCACACACTTACCCCTCTCTAGTGTGGGATTTCTTTTAAGCATCCTTCTACACTAGGGGAAACCTGGAGTTTTTCCTTTTTAATATTCTTTTAAAATATTCAATGGGTAGCTGCATCTATTTCAGCCAAACTAATTTCCTTGTTTTTTGTTTGTTTTTTCTTTTTACAATCACAAGTCCTCTTGGACCTAAACTTAGTAATACTGGCGTGAGTACGTGTATCAGTAGAAGTACATAAAAATAATTGATCCTTTTTCAAGAGAATTAGTGACACAAATACAGTTCTGAAAGTGTGAAACATAAGTGTGTTTCTCTGTATTGCCCCATGTTTCCCAAATTTGCATCTCATGTTTATAAAAAGGAAAAAAATAAAAACTTGCCAGTATAAACAGTATTTAAAGCTGAACCATCTAGTGAAATAATAATGTAGAGAGTAATGTTCAAGGCAAAACAGAAGATGACCAAGGCTATGCCTTAGATTTGGTTCAGAGCTGTATGTCTGAAAACAACAGAGAAATGAGCAATGGGGAGGAAGAAGAAGAAAGGGAGGAATGGAGGGGAAGATTGGAGGAGGGAGGGAGGCAGGAAGGGATAGTGTATGTGACCTGTGTCAAAGGCCTCATGCAGGGTAACAAGATGAGACTCTATACCTTGCTGCTGTGCTTAACAGCATTGAATTACATGGAGAAACATACCTGATCTGGAGAGGCACATAAGAAAATGTTAACAGATCAGAGTTCCAGCACTCAGTGCAGGTTTTAGACTCTGCACATGAGAATAACCCAAAGAATTTCTAAAGCACAGATTCCTGGGCCCCTTTCTCAGAAAATCAGATCTGTAAGAACAGATTGGTGACTAGGAGGCTTCTGAAAACGTACCATTTCACAGAGTTAGATGGCTAACTGGCTGTCGGTTTTTACAGTACAGGTGATTTGTGGTCAGTAGGAACAGTAATCATGATAACGAGCAGAGTGGTACTTGTATCAGAAAAACTAAACTTGAATAGACAAAGAAAAGCTGAGAGACCTTATCAAATCATATACCAGGGTTAGGCAGAGAAAGAGAGAACCCTATCCTGACTTTTTGCAAAGATTAATGAAGGCTCTAAAAATAGGAGTAACAGACCCAGAAGCTAGATGAATAATTCTTGAATCTCTGGCATTTGAAAATGCAAACTTAGAATGCAAAGAGATAATTGGGCCTTTAAGGTCTAGATCAGCACCTATGAATGAATGGATTCAGCATATGATAAATTTTGAGTCGTTTAACTACGATGATGAATCTTGGGTAGAAGAAGAGACTTCTACAGCAATGAGGAGACATCAAATTGCCAAATATTTTAATTGTGGTAAGTTAGGACATCTAAAAAGAGATTGCAGGCAAGGAATTTCTAGGAATAATACCTCATCTGGGAATGGCAAGAATAGAAAACCTCAGCCTTCAGGTATCTGTAGGAGGTGTGGTAAAGGACAACATTGGACCAATGAATGCAGATCAACAACAGACAGTCAAGGCAACCCAATACCATTGGGATACTCCTTGAGGGACCTCTCGCAGGCCCCCAAGCCAAAAGTGGCCCAGTCATTCCCAGTAACCATGGAGGACATGTCACACCAGGAAAATTAAAAAACTCTAGAACCTTCTGTGCAAGACCATGGTGTTCTAAATAATGGCTCAAATTTGGAGGATAAGTTAGAATTCAAATAGAAAATAAGAAGTGTATATTTTGGCAAACCTCTATAAATGACCAGAGACCAAAGCTGAGAGTGCGTATAAATGGAATTGTAACCATTGGTTTGACAGACACAGGAGTGGATGAGAGTATTATTACTCCAGAATCGTGGCATCCAGATTGGCCTCTTCAAGAAGCAGATGTTCAACTACTAAGAATTGGAACCATATCTTGAGTTAAACAAAGCACAAGATGGGTTTACTGTATTGGGCCAGAAGGTCAAAGAGGAAAGCTAAGGCCATATGTAGCTGATATTGCAATAAATTTATGGGGCTGTGACCTGCTACAGCAATGGAATACCCAGATTAACATTCCTGCAGTCCCAGGAATTCTGGTAAGGATGTAATAAGGTACTTTGAACAAAGGTCACCAGCCATTCAGGCTGTACAAGAACATAAAGCAACTAACAAACCTTTAGAGGTACCAACAGCCTACCTTTAAAATGGCTAACTGAGAAGCCAATATGGGTTAAGCAATAGCCTCTAGCTGAAGATAAATTGCAGGCTTTAGAAAGATTGGTGCAAGAGCAATTAGATGCTTGACATATTGAGAAATCAACTAGCCCTTGAAATTCTCCTGTGTTTGTTGTAAAAAAGAAATCTGGTAAATGGAGAATGGTGACAGATCTAAGAGCTGTCAACAAGGTAATTCAACCTATGGGTCCTCTACAATCTGGAATTCCTCTGCCTTCTCTGTTACCAAAAGGATGGCCTCTTATAGTTATTGATTTGAAGAATTGCTTCTTCACTATACCTTTACAAGAAAAGGATATAGAAGAAATTTGCCTTCACAGTGCCTACTTATAATAATTCCCAGCCTACTAGGAGATTCCAGTGGACTATCCTCCCACAGGGAATGCTCAATAACCCCACGTTGGGTGCCAAGGGATGTTTAAAATATCAGAAGCTTAAAAAAGAAATCCCATACTAGCTCAGAACTAAGAAATAGACAGGCATTTATTAAGGGATAAGATTTACAAAGTCAGGATTCTCTGCTTGAACGATGGATAAAGATGAGATTTAAAACAAACCAAACAACAAAATGGGGCCCAGGGGAGAAGAGAAGGACCAGACATGCTTAGCATCCGGATAATTAGTCTATGAGGCCACACCCCAGTAGGCTGGTAGTTACTAGCTATAAACTTTCCCACAGCAACCATGCATCAATTGGATGTGGTAAATAAAGAGATGCTCATATTGACATTCGGGAGAAGGTATTTAGGAAAAGAGGCTGAGTTGAATACTACAGTTATGAGCTGCAAGTCCAGCTAAGACCCCGTTGTCAATAGTCACAGACTGCTTTTGCAATTGAATAGGTCATAATAAGTGGTGTGTTATGCCAATGTAAATGATTGCATTGTTAACAAAGGATTTATATTTGTGTTCATTTGTGTGAGTCCATGTGTGTGTATTTGTATGTATTATGTGAAACATGTGCTAGAAGAGGGTGTCAAATTCTTGTGAAATAGAATTAAGGGTTGTTGTTAGTCTCTGGATGTGAGTGCTAGGAGTCAAACCAAGGCCCTCTGGGGGGGGGGGAAATAAGAAAGAAAAAAAAAAGAAAGAAAGAAGGAAGAAGCAAAAAAATTTCTGAGCCATCTCTCCAGTCCCAAATAGTTGCATTTTTTCATAAATGACTCGTAAAATATAATCCATAATAAGGATTACCTTTCATTGCAGTTACATTCTTTCTGCTTGTTTTCTCATGATCCTCTATTTACCACATCTTTTAATTCTTAATTACCAACATTTTAATATTTATCATGAGTAGTGATTTCTACTCAACTTCAAAGCCCATGAGCACATATATGGCTTAATATTTATTATTTATTTTATTATTTTTTGTTTTTTGTGTTTTGTTTTGTTTTGTTTTATTTTTCCATTCAAAAACTGACACTTCCTCCCCTTCTCCCATTCCCCTCCAGCTCCCCCTCTAACCCTCCTCCCTCCCCCTGCTCCTTAAGAGAAGGCAGGGTACTCTGCCCTGTGGGAAGTCCAAGGCCCTCCGCTCTCCATCCTGGCCTAGGAAGGTGTGCATCCAAGTAAACTAGGGTCCCAAAAAGCCAATACATGCAGAATAGACAGGTCCCAGTGCCATTATCAATGGCTTCTCAGTCCATCCCCATTGGCAGCCACATTTAGAGAGTCCAGTTTGATCTCTGAACATGTTCGTTCAGTCCCAGTCCATCTGGATTTGGTGAGCTCCCATTAGATCAGGCACACTGTCTCAGTGGGTGGACCAACCCCTTGAGGTCCTAACTTTCTTGCTCATCTTCTCCCTCCTTCTGCTCTTCAACTGGACCTTGGGGGTTCAGTCCATTGCTCTGATGTGGATGTGGGTCTCTGTCTCTATCTCCATCCATTGGATGAAATTACTATGGTGATAATCAAGATATTCATCAGTATGACTATGGGACAAGACCAGTTCAGGCACCCTCTCCTCTGCTGCCCAAGGACCTGTGTATTTATTTTATTCTCACTGAGCTTATCCACAATGACAGTTGTATTTCTCAGAACACTGAGATAAAGAGATTGTGCATTAAAACATAACGTAAGAGATATAAGAGGAAATAGTGGAGTGATGTTATGATTTATCATCCAAAAAGAACACTTCTGAGAATACAAGCAGATAGATACCATTGCCACAGTAGGCATGATCCCGACATATTAAAAAAAAAAAATGGCAACAGCTACTGCTTTGGAAAGAGAAGACCAGTGCTCAAGAGCCTCTTCTTGTGGAACTTAGGAGAAAGTTGCCTTGTGGGTAGGAATAGCATATCCAGAGCTAAAACCATGTTGAAAACTTGGTCTCCAATGCAGCAGTATCTAGATGTGGGACCATAGGACCATGACTGAATCACTACAGTTTGACATAATCAGAGGAGTAATCTGATAATGGATTCATCACTCTGTAGGCTATTGTTCAGTGATAAAAATTATGAAAAGTAAACTAATTTGGAAAAAGAAGGGCTGTGACCCTAAAGGAAATGTTTCATCACCAACCCCTCACTTTAGTCTCTGTTTCCTGTCCACCAGGAGGAAAGCAGCTTTATTTCATAGTTCCTTTTTGTTTTGATGTTCTGCCTTACTCTAGCTCAGAACCAATAGATTCACACAACCACAGACTGAAACTCTGTAACCACAAGCCAAAATAATGTTTCTACTTTTAAGCTCATGTATTTTGTTACAGTAACAGATGCCTGACTACTATAAATGTTAACAGGTAATTTTGCATAGACAAAACAGATACTTCCAGACAACAAAAGAATTCATAGGCTCTTTAGCTGTACAATTGACTGTAAACTGATAGCTGGCATCTGTTCTGAGATTTTCACTTTTCATGTCTGCATTGAACAACTGTGCAAAAGACTTCAATGAGTTATAGAATCTAGAAATGTATAGTGAGTACAACTGACATGGAAAGTTCTGCTTTGGTAGGAGAACTGTTGCTCTGAAGTGTGATAGAGGCAGAAGTGCTGGCTAAGATTCCCACCCACTTTAGGAAAATGTCCCAGGTTCCATTCCCTCTCTCTTCAGTAACCTCTACCATTTTCTAGTTTGAATGAGAAAGTTAGTGGGATGGCATTTCTTTAACAAACAAACAAATAAAAACCTCTCTCAGGCAATCTCCACATAACTGTTGAATCCAAGGTTTTCAATTCTTTCTCTCTGATGATTCCATAGCATCTAATACCTTTGAGGCCTCCTAGAAACATTCTTTATAACCACCTTGTTGTTGTGGAACATTCTAGCACTGCTTCATGAATGCTTTTTTCTTCTGCTTCCTGGCCTGTGGATCGTTCTGTGAGTATTCTCAATAGTTTTCTTGGTCTCTTAGCAAAACTGTTTTTCCTTGGTCTCAGAGGTTTCACTATCTCTATGCTCATAATCCCAAATCATACCCTGACCTCTCTCTACTTTTCTGTTAGCAACACTGAAGTTTTCACCACACATTAATTTCTGTTTATTCTAAGTAAAACTCAGTATTTCTTTCTCATGACAAGTCCCCACATTTCAGTTCTGCAGAGATCTTAACACACAACCATAGCCTTTCTCACACTCATACTATTTTAACAGCAAGGGCTGTTAACCTCATGATTGCACTAGCCATCTTATTGCTGAAGCTTGGGTAGCACAGAATTGGAACAACTCTAACAAGGGGTGCGGATTGACCCTAATGCTTACACTATAGAGTTGCTGAGCAGAATATGCATAGGCAGTGCATACCTAAGCAAAAAGAAGAAGATTGGACTTGAAACTTGAGTTGTTCAGTTTTCTTCTCTGACCTACCGGTCAGTTTAATTCAGAGAAAGGAAAAGAATTATAAATAGGGTGAATTGTTCATGTGAAGAAAAAGGTAGCAGAAATGAAGAGTGTCTTTGTAATACTCACATTTTCAACCCATCAGGGGACTAGTTGGGACCATGATGAAACTTATCATATAGTCCAACAGTAAGATGATAGGAATAAAGCACACACACATGAATATAATATCTGTGTCATCATCTGGTAGACAGGAAAATGAAAGAACAAAAATTAAAGTCCATTAATAACTCAAGCCCATTAACACCAAATGCAAAATTCAAGGTTTTGTTTGTTTGCTTTGGTTGTGTGGTTTTTGTTGCTATGACAAAATACTCTGAAAAAAGGAATTTAAGGGGAAAAGAGTTCATTTAGCTCAAAGTCCATCATGATGGGAAAGGTAAGGCTGCAACTTGAAGCAGAGTGATGAAAGTATACTGTTGCTTAATTCCATGTACCCATTTATGGAGTCCAGGATCTGGCCCCCAGAACAATACCACCTTCAGGGATGAGAGGAGTCTACAGTTCAGCTAGGGAACAGTATCACTCACAACAGAGGGTGGGGGATTGTCTTATCTCAAGTAACAGTGCAATTACTATAATTCTCCACAAACATTCCAGGGTGGTTCTAGGTTCTGCCAGGTTGACAACACTGAGCATCACAGAAATAATTCAAGATTATAATCAAATATTAACCTTGTGTGCTAATTTCACAGAAACTAAATTCCACACTTCTTCATCTTTCTCTGCTGCTTGGATCTAAGTAGGTATTTCTGAGGCTAGGCTGTGCTATGATCCTTGAGAGGCTACAGCTAAGTCCACCTCAAACCAAATGAACTTTCTTGAAAATCCCCAAATAAGCACCACACCTCCACTAAATTTAAGGAATAGACAGGAACTGGAGAGATGGGTCAGTGGTTCAGAGCATTACTGCTCTTGAAAAGGACCTCAGTTCAGTTTCCAGCCCCCACATTGAGTCTCACAGCCTTGTGTAACTCTAGTTTCAGGGAATCTATTACCCTCTTCTGACCTCCAAGGTTTCCTGCACACACACACACACACACACACACCCTTTAAAAACAGCAACAACAAAAGGAAACAAGGCAGTTTCTAGGCCTTGAGATTAGTTATTTTAGATAAGGATATAGTTTCAGAAATGAAGGAAACCCATCGGTAGCATTGCCAAAGTTCTTAGTAACTATTCCTAAGTGTTCTGGTATTAGAGTGACATCAGACAGATGATGAAAATTTTACTGCCATATTAAACGTCATTCAAAGCCAAGTGACCCAAATACTAGTACTGAATTTGAGCTTTTGGAGATAATTCTCAGCAAAAACATCATTTTGCCTCTACCATTCATTGCATCTTGATTGTAAATTATACATTCTTTGTTTCTTATGGAGGATAGCATATCATTAATAGCTGTGCTTGCAAGCATAAAAGCTGTGTGAGCATCAGGGGTCATGCTTAGTGAAGTGTTTCTTTTCTATTCACCCCACTGAAAATCTCTTGGCTTCATTTTCCTTTTGAGTCTATGATTCTGTTAACCTGCCTCCAGGTAGAATGTGAGATTCATTCTGTAAGGAGAAGGCATTTCCAGATTGGAACCACAACAGCTGCTTCTATCATATCTTACAGAAATGCTTCTTATTTAAAACCTTGTCTCCAGGAATATATATAATATGTGTCATGACTTGAATATGGTTTGTAAAGAATGAAGTCTATGGATTGTGTTACCTTTTATTAATAGCAAAATTCATATTGATCAGCATTACCTTAAAAGATGCGGAGGTCTCTAATTATGATTAATGCCTTTCTCAATAGAAGGAGTATGAGTTGTTAAAAAGCAAGACCTCTCATTATGTTCATCTCTTCCAAACATAGCCACCTGTCAATCATGCTTTCTTCATCTTTAAAGATAAAATGAGACCCTTTCCAGGTGCAATGCCCAGTTTTACAGTACTACCTGTGAACTTGTTCTAAATAAATCCATCTGTCACAGGGATTTTGTGGAAGCACAGAAAATGAATGAGATAATATGTAACCAGACAATCTAAGTTGACTTAAAACCTTTTCATGAGGCCTTAACTCTTGAGTATGGGCAAATGTCATTGATTCCAGAAGAATGCTTTGGGAAATAAAAACAAAATGAAACTCAGAGCAATAAACCCTGTGCTCTCTAGCATTTGTTGGGACAAAAGCCAACACTAGCTTTTGGAAAATGTTATTGAAACGCAACCATGTCATTCACTCATATGTGGTACATGAGAGATTTCACAGTGCAATAGTAGAATTCAATTTTTACAAACTGCACCAGCTGAGCCATGAAGCCTTACCTAATTATCATATGTACCTTCATAATAGAGGTTTACCAGCCTCTCAACTAGACTAACTCTGATACACAAGAAAGGCAGTGTCTTACAGTTAGAGGCAGTGCGTTGAATTATTTTTTCTAATAATAGAATCTAGTCTTAGTCTAGTTTATTGGTAACATAAGGGCAAAAATTCAAGGCTAAGGGGATAAAAACAATCTGTTCCCAGGCTAGTTTTATGGTCAACCATGGCTGAGTACTAAGATCTAAGCCTTTCCTAAGTTCTGTACTTCATTTTATAATCAGGCTTATTACTGATCTTCCACTTCAAAAACAGTCACTAATGTGCAGATTCTGTAACAGGCAAAGTTCTATTGTCTGTATCTAAGTTTAATGCTGCCATATGCATGACTATAGTTTAAATCAGCAGGATAGGTACAAGAAACAGGGCCTAATTTTAAAGCTAGAAGACTTTATAAATCACCAAGGCCAATATTGCTTACACTCAAATTCAAGTCCAAAGTCCTGAATCACATCTTTGTTCCTCAAAGAACTTATCCTGAATTATTCAAATTTTCAAAGCTCTTGGAGAAAATAATATAATATTGAGGTACTTTAGGAAAATTAATGAATATATCCCTACGCTTGACTTGAAGTTCAAGCAAATTAATAGATGTAGAGTAAAATATAGACTAAAATCTAACCTTCATTTCTGACATGGTGAATATGATCTATATCTGTACACACTTGAGTGTCCTAGTGCTGGACTTGGAACCCCACCCCTTCAGTCCTAAGAACCCACTGTCTCTGAATCTTCCAGTGTGGAGAAGGAGAGCAGTAAATCGCAGAAAAGGAAAGACAGAAAGGAGAGGGCTGGACTCCTGTGTTTGTTCCTCACTGACTTGATAAGGAAAGAATACGTTCAAGGTATGTTGCTTCAGTTCTGTGTCCACATGGACAGAAGCATCAGAAGTCAAGGGCAAGCTGTCTTTTACCCCAACATAAAACGTGATGAAAGCTCAGGGAATCATGCTGCCAAACGTTCCAGCTGATGAGTTTAATCACATTTCAAGGACTAAGACATCTTCATGACTAAATTAATGAATGCTATCTTTCAACTGTTAGGCATAATCCAATTGCGTAAATCTTAAAATTAACATCTTTATTTCTGTATTTGCTTTCATGCAAAAAGTGATCATGTGACATCTGAATACAAAGGAAAATACTTATCGTTTGAAAACTACAGAAAAAACTTTCAAGTGTAGGCAAAATTTATTTAATCACTAGCGTCCATTTGTGTGTTCTAACTCACACTAGCTTTTAAAGTATAACTACTGTTTTTGAGATTAATTTTTTCTTTATCTAAAGTAATGATACTAAATATACTGTAGCAAAGGTGGCAACCTCTTTCTGTAAGGGGTCAGACAGATATTTTCAGGTTATATGGTCTCTAGTGCAATTGCTAAATACCTTTAGTGTAAACAAAATACAAACAAAACAAATAGGAAAGAAAAATGAATGATTATTGATGAAACACTATTTAGTCCATTGACCATAGTCTATTGGAACCCAATCTATACAGTGTTTGAGACAGTTCCCTAAGAAGATATCAAACACACGGTAGAGATTTAATAATACCAATCTCCCACCTATCTCTTTATTAGTAAACACTATTGAATTGAACTATTCTGTATTTTAAAATATCTAGTACATAGGTTTTATTTGGTAACTCTTAAGCCAAATTCAGGTAACAGTAAGTAATCACCATCAGCTCTAAGGGATTTCATCAATCATCATCATTAAAGTTTATTTCTTTGTTATTGTTGTAAGAGGTCAACAGTATGTGAACCCTAACTGCTCAATTAAAGAAAAAATGTATGTAAGTAAATCTGAGTATAATCAGAATGTTAGTTGCTCCTATTTATGACCCAAACACAGATACAACATTGGATCTTCCTAGAATATCTAGAAAGATGTCTAGCAAATTGATTAAATAAGCTGGCCTTTAAAAAATTTTTTCAACAGAAATTAATTTTGTCTTCTTTGCTTCTTAAATGAATGATTTTGTTCTTTGTTTTTGTTTTTGTTTTTTTTTTAGTTAGCAGTGTAAGAGTCCATACAATATTTTATAGAGTCTTTGATGGAAAACTTTATGTATTTAAATCTATGTCTGTGGCTGGATCCTAACTACTCCCTCGGGGAAGTGAGTGAGAATTGTGATGTGGTGTCAATGATATAGACATCAGGAGTCAGGTAAAAGACAAGCAGCAGACTCATTTATTCCACAAAGGAGAGAGCCTCCCAGCACCCAGGCTGCGTTCTGAGTTCTGATCCGTTTATATTTTGGTTGCCTGTCATTGACTAGGTATGATAAAGACCTCTGACAACATCTATTGCTAGACCATGAAGCAGACTCCAGGCTGACTCATCCCTCAGCCTCGTAGGCCTCATCTTCCTACATACATCTATATGTGCATTCCTAGACAATTGCTCTTTTCTTCTGTATTTTCTATTCATATGCAAAATAAGTCACTCTATTTTCCCTGTTACAAGGAAATACAGTGTGTTTGTTTTCAACTGAAGAACCTCTCAACCAGAATTAACTACTCCCAACTCTGCCAGTGCATTAGAACTACCTGGGAGTTTGTGAAAAAGCAAACATGGCTCCATCTTTGTAGATTCTGATTTAATTCACCAAGGGCAGGACTTGTGCTCATGTTTTTAAAGAGATCTTAACCATTTTTCTCTGTTGAAAACCTTTGTTGCTTGATCTGACTTCATCCTAAAGACTCAGAAAAACTGTGTGTGGGAGAGAGGCTGCTTCTCTGACAGTGGGCATTGAATTATTAATTTTGCAGATAAGTGACAAAGTTCCTCTCCTGGCTTTTAAATGATAACTACAAAAGTATGCAAAAACAGAACTGGGGAAACTGAGGAAAGGAGCTCTTGTTTTGATACATGATGCAGTTGATGTCACTTGGGGTTAAGCAGAAATGTTACAGGAACACTGCTAATTTCTGAGACATCCTGGGGCTCCAATGGCTTCATCTAATAACCAGCACATAATTTAGGTGAGGAAACAGTTTCAATTTGTTTGTATTTTAATTTCTAAAAATATTTTCTTTTTTTCTGGATTCAAGTTGACTCACAAACAAGTAGGTTTTTTGACAAAGATGAAATCTTAATGTTTCTGCTGCCCATCTCACAATTACTTTCAATTGCTGTTCAGTTCATGAAATTTTATATGATGCAAACCTTCCAAGTAGAGCCAGGTTAGAAGAGGAAAAAATGAAGAATGGCAAAAGACAGATGTGCATGTCTAGAATGTCCCTGCGATAATTCAGAATTCTGGTCTTGACATCATACTTGTTTGGGTCACATTCCAGACAACATCTGCATGAGCTTTGGCCTGGTTGCAGGCTGTTTCCAATCATACCCTTCCTCCAGATTTCCATTTGAACCTTCCTTCCAATTTAGAGTCACATTATCAGTTTAAGTTTGAGGTTTGGGAAAAGAAACTTTATATCCTGTTTCCATGACTATGACTAAGCTACTATACTTGTACCTTCTTCTTGGTGGGTGTTGAGAAGGGTTAGTATGAAGTGGTCGCTGTTTTGTTTACAAACTAACTGTCCAGACTGCTCCCATAGCTATGTTCCTGATGAGGCAGATTAACAAACTTTTAGACAATGCTCCTTGATAATCCTTCTAGCATAGGCAACATCCTCAAGCCACAACCATACCAGAACACTTTTGCCTGCACTTTGGGGCTGCAGTGAAGTTCTGCCATTGAACAAGTGAAGGATAAAAGTATTTTATTCTGAGGATTTGAAAATGCACTGATACCTCTACATGGAAAGACCCTGTAGAAGATGGAGCAGCATCAGGAAATGAAACACACAGTGAGTAAGTCCTCTTGCTCATTCCTTTGGACTCTTGTATTCAGTTTCTGGTAAACAATGCAGAGGCATTGGGCCTTAGATCTGATCCTTAGTTCCCCATATATGTTTTGAGATTTTCTTTTGCCTTCCCTTTTTAAATTTCAGTTTTCTCCCCCAGAAACTGGAATAAAATGTGCCTACTAAGAACATGAAGAGAGATGTTTGCAAACGGCTCAATGCCTAGCTTATAGCAGATGGCTATCTACAGTGCTTAGAAGCATGACAATGGCACGGTTAATGTGTGGTGTCACCCTGCAGTCAGTGGTATTGGTTTTCTATGTCCATGTGGTTGCTTCAAGTTCAAAACAAACTAAAATTTTCATAAAGGATAAAGATGTTTATTTCTTCCTTTTATTTCTATTTTTTAACACCTTGAGGTTTTTAAGTAGAGAAATAAGAGTAGCTGCTGTGTAAAGAGGAAGGCTAGATTGCTTTCAAATATAGCAATATAAAATTTATGAGTCTTTTAAAACAAATGGAATTTTACTTCGTGCAGAATCATCTGAAGCTATTCTGTTTTTATCCTGCTTTATACGGAAAGACCATTAACAATTTATGGACAGGGCACTAAACGGCCTTGAATTATCAAGTGGGAAAAGTCTTCCTTCTCAATATCTTTTGTTTTTTCTGATTTTTGTCAAGTTTCAGTTAATAACACTCTATGGACTAGGTAATAATATATGTTAACAGGATATGGCAGGGAGCAAACAACAGGCAACACAATATTTAGTGCACTAAATATTACAACATTGCACTCATTGAAAAAAATTATATTTAACTTCTAAATTTGATAGATTAAGTTGATGGGTAACTAGCTATTTTTAAAAATTTATTTTTGAATAAAAATTGAACTATCTGAAGAGAAGCGTTACTAGATAATAGTGCAATTGCTATCATATTTGGAGAGAGTGGAGTTGACAGCTTCTACCTGGAAGGTTAGACTAGTTGAACAGTCCTTTTCCTTCAGAATCAAGATGCTGAACAACAAAGAAAGGATCTGACTCATTCATTTGTGTCTTGTCTGCAAAGTGATGACTCAAAACAACACTCACTTTGGCATGACTGCTCTTCCTTTACCTCCCACTCAGCCAGCCACATCTCTGTGGGCTGCTGGGAACAGGAAAGAAACTACAAAACAAGATGAGTAGGAAGATGAATATCGATTCTTGACTTGTATTTTTTAAAGTTGTTTTTGTGAAAATGAAAGACTTCTGTAGTCTGAACACAAGTCTCACAGAATTTTAACCTAGCAATCAGAATACCAAAGGGTTACAGCTGTTGTATGGGTTTGCAACTATTTGTCTTCTTGGTTACGTAGCTATTTTCCTACATCCAGAGGAGACATTTTACTTTATGGATTCTATCTATCTGTCTGTCTGTCTGTCTATCTATCTATATCATCTTCATCTTCTATTACCTATTTACTACCATTATATTCATCTTCCTTTCTTTTCCTCTAGCCTTATTCTACTACCTGTTCTGCTGATAGGTGTGTGTGTGTATATATATATATATATATATATATCTCCCTAATAACATTATCTAGAGAATTGAAAATTTAAAATAATCACTGAATTTAATAAAACATTTTAAGGAATAAATCCTGTCAAATGCAAAAGCACTAAATAGGACATTTTCATTTGATAAAATTATTCCCAGACAATCTGCAATTGTGAACTACTGATGCAAATACTAAAAATCTACTGAAAAATTGTTTTTTTGTGCCCCTATATACAATGTCCACTGAATTAAGGGGCTATGGTTCCACTTTAATTCTTATAATTCATTTTTCTTTGTTTAACTAGTTGGTTTTTGTTTGTTTTTGAGACAGGATTTCTCTGTGTAGCCCTGGATGTCCTGGAACTCACTCAGTAGAGCAGGCTGGCCTCAGACTCAGAGATTTGTCTGCTTCTGCCTCATCCTTTTTCTTGAACCATCAGACTGACTTTAGGTGCATTTTCTGAAGTGTAAATATTACTTACTTTATAGCAGCAAAAGAACAGGTCATTGTGACAGAAGGGATCAAAGAGTTAGCCTCTTTCCTGTTCTCTTGATTCTTCAGAAGGTTGAGAACAAAAGGTAAGTGAACTTTGCCAAGGTTCCTCTGGTTGCCACAGCTAGAAATGAAACTCAGCCCCGACATCTTTAGTGAGAGCTGACACCAAAGCACACGTGTCTAGAAACCACTTGCTTTAATCTCCTGTGACATGTCATTGTTCACATGCTTCACAGATGATTTTAAAAATAGGCATTTCCTTCAGATTAATACAACAAAGCTTTCATTATATGTCCCTCAAATTTTTATTAAACACTTTATAACACGTCATCTAGAAGATTTGAAACTAATATACCCCCGAATAAAAACACTCACCCACCACTGAACCAAGACAGGCAACAAAGCTTTCTTATAATAGATATTCTCTCTCTCTCTCTCTCTCTCTCTCTCTCTCTCTCTCTCTCTCTCTCTCTCTCACACACACACACACTCCTCACTCCATCCTCCTTCCCTCCTTCCCTCCCTTCCTCTCTGTCTCTTTCTTCCCAGGCATTATAAGTTTAGGAAACTGTATCTCAAGCTTCAGTTTGCTCAAAATCTATTCCTCTTCTTTTCAAAGCACTGCCTTCTCTTTTATATATTCCTTTTATAAACAATGGTGGAACATTTATTGCCTAAGGAAAGATACAAAAAACGCTATTATCTGAGCATACCATTTCTCCCACTGAAATATTTTCAGACAAATCAGGAAGTATTTTATTAGCTGTGATGTTTATTTGCAGACATCATTTGCCAATATAACTGATGACTACAAATCATTGGGTGGATGTACCCTATACTATAAACATGTTGTATATGTTAAAGTATATACTACTCTTCCACATAATGACATATATTTAAGAAAAAACAATATATGTCACAATGGTTCAATAAGAATATAATGGATGTATAAAATATCAAATCTTTCATAATTTCAGCATACATAAGTTTACTGAGCCCCCAGGTACATAAAAGTATAACATATGCAATTATGTGCAGAAATAATAACAGTTGCTGATAAAAAATAACTCACTGATCTATGTGATCACTACAGATAAATTTTACTTTATGTTTTATTTTACAGAAGACTCCTTTTAATTAGTAAATGTGACACAGTCCAGGGCACAGTTTCATTTCACTTCATCTGCTGATGTTGTGATTGTGTTGTTACTGTCCTACACCACGAAGATTTGTGTAAGTTCAGTGCCGATTGCATAGTACAGAAATTATGTAAGGATGAGTATTGCAGAATGTATCATCATCATTAAACTGTGCAAGACAGTCTCAGTCTAAAAATAATGTGTACACACTAATATCACATTTCAAATATATCCAAATTATGCTCTAGGACCATAGGTGTGTCAAACATTCCCTGAACAGGTGTGTGCTAAACCACAGTTCAGCAGTCAGTCCGTTGAGGTAGTGGATATGCTAATTATAATAACTATGCCCATGTTGTAAAGACATGATAAAAAATTACTTGTTGTTCCATAAATATGCAACTATTAATTTTTCAATAAAATCTAAAGCTAAAAATGACTCAGAAGGTAAAAAGACTTCCTCTGAATGCCTTATGACCTCAGTTTATACAAAGCATCTGTGGCCTTCTGCCAAGAGAGGACCCACACTTGAAAGCTTTCTTCTTTGCTATATATACATCTTGACATTTGAATGCCAAAACACACACACATACACACAAACACACAGAATAAAATAATAAATAAAAATTAAATTAAATTAATAAAGCTAAAACTGTCAATATCTAAGCAAAATACTTAAGAATTGTCATTGGTAAACCTTAAATTGATGTGTCATGATAAACCTGAAACATCAAACGACTATCTTGAGTTCTGAAATTATTTCACTAAGAAAAGAGAAATCTGATGGAGAGAAAAGTTGGATTAAGATTAAATTTTAGGCCCCACTGCTGGCTTTCCTTACCCCATCCCACCCTGCCCCCAAGCGCTTCTTCTCATCTGCAGGGTCCTTGGGTCCCCCGGGATAGCCTGCTTCTGGACGGAGAGGTCCAGGGAGGCAGCAGGGAGTGCTCCTGTGCTGGGGCTTCTTTGTACCATCCCACCCTGCCCCCCTCTGCCTTTTTGAATGCAAGGTCCTTGGAGCCCAGCAAGAGGCCCTGCTCCCTTGCTGAGGGGATCCAGACAGGTGAGTGAGTGGCCATGCTGCCTGCTGGAAGGTCTGGAAGGTCTCCAGGAACTGAGTCCAGGCCCCCTCCAATTTCCTAAGCTTTTCTGGCTGTCCAGCGTGTGTGTGTGTGTGTGTGTGTGTGTGTGTGTGTGTGTGTGTGTGTGTGTGTGTGTGTATTCCTGCTGCTGGCTTTCCTTATCCCAATCCACCCTGCCCCCAAGCATTTCTTTTCATCTGCAAAGTCCTTGGATCTTCCACCACAGCCCGCTTCAGGGCAGAGAGGATCTGAGAGACTGCTCCAGTGCTGAGGGGACCTAAGAGAGGGCAGACAAAGAAAAACTCCCAAGTACACAGTCAGCCACAGCAAAGATTGGACCAAAATGTCAAGACTCTGCTAGCCTCATTGAAGGAAGAGATGGGCAGGCACCAATGCAAGAATTCCTCCAACATCCTGAAAAGCAACATGATAACACCAGAATCCAGCAAACACGCAACAGAAAGACTTGAACATCCTAGCCCAGAAGAAGTAGAAGAAATCGACTTTAAATGTAACATTATGAAAATGATGGAGACCCTTAAACAGGAAGTAAAAAACTCCCTTAAAGAAATGGAAGAGAAGACAAACAAAAAGAAGAAATTAATAAATCCCTCTGAGATACCCAAGAAAACCAAGAAAAAACAATCAAACAGGTAAGGGAAACAGTTCAATTCTTGAAGACCGAAATGGAGGAAATAAAGAAAACACACACCAAGGGATGGCTGTATATGGAAAATCTGGGTAAACAAGCAGTAACTATAAAGACAAGTATAGCCAACAGAATACAAGAGATAGAAGAAAGAATCTCAGGCACATACTATACTATAGAGGAAATAGACTCATTGATCAAAGAAAACAGCAAATCCAACAAATTCTTAACACAAAACATCCAGGAAATCAGGGACACCATGAAAAGGTCAAACCTAAGAGTAATAGGGGTAGAAGAAGAAGAAGAATTTCAGCTCAAAGGCCCAGAAAATATATTCAAAAAACCAAGCCAGCCCTTCACCATATAATAATCAAAACATAAAGAAAGAATATTAAGAGCTGCAAAGTAAAAAGGTAAAGTAACATATGAAGGTAAACCTATCAGAATTACACCTGATTTCTCAATGGAAACCATGAAAGCCAGAAGGTCTTGGATAGATGTGCTGCAGACACTAAGAGACCATGGATGGGAGCACAGACTACTATTGCCATAAAAGCTTTCTTTCACCATCTATGGAGAAAACAAAATATTCCATGACAAAAACATATTTAAACAATACATATCCACAAACCCAGCTTAACAGAAAGGACTAGAAGGAAAACCTCAATCCAAGGAAGCCAACAACACCCACAATAGCACAGACATCTGATAACCCTCCCCCAGCACAACTCAAAGAAGGGAAACACACAAACACTACCACCAAAAATTAATTGGAGTTAACAACCACTGGTCATTAATATCATTTAATATCAATGGACTCAATTTACCTATAAAAAGGCACAGGTTAAGAGAATGGATATGAAAACAGGATCCAGCATTCTGCTGTTTACAAGAAACACACCTCAACCTCAAAGACAGATATTACCTCAGAGTAAAGGGCTGGGAAAAGGTTTTCCAATCAAATGGACTTAAGAAACAAGCAAATTGATTTCAAACTAATTATCTAACAAATTTGATTTCAAACTAAAATCAATCAGAAGAGAAAGGGAAAAGGACAGTTTATACCCATAACAGGAACAATTCATCAAGATGAAGTCTCAATCCTGAACATCTATGACCCCAATATATAAGCACCCACATATGTAAAAGAAACATTACTAGAACTCAAATCACACATTAAACCCCACACACTAATAGTAGGAGATTTCAACACTCCTCTCTCACCAATGGACAGGTCAACCAGACAGAAAATTAACAGAGAAATAAGAGAACTAACATATGTAACGAATCAAATGGACTTGACAGACATCTATAGAACATTCCACCTAAATAGGAAAGTATATACCTTCTTCTCACCAACTCATGGAACCTTCTCGAAAATTGATCACATACTCGGTAACAAAGCAAACATCCACAGATACAAAAAAATTGGAGTAACCCACTGTGTCTTATCAGATCACCACGGAATAAAGTTAGACTTTAACAACAATACCACCCCCAGAAAGCCTACAAATTCATGGAAACTGAACAGTCAACTACTGAACCACCACAGGGACAAGGAAGAAATAAAGAAACTAAATTCTTCCTTGAATTCAATGAAAATGAAGAAACAACACACCCAAGCATATGGGACACTATGAAAGCAGTGCTAAGAGGAAAGTACATAACACTAAGTGCCCACATAGAGAAAACAGAGAACGTTCACATATGAGACCTAACAGCACATTTGAAAGCTCTAGAACAAAAAGAAGTAGACTCATCCAGGAGGAGTAGAAGACTGGGAATAATCAAACTGAGGGCTGAAGTCAACAAATAGAAAGACAGAAAACAATTCAAAGAATCAATGAAACAGTGAGCTGGTTCTTTGAGAAAATCAACAGGATTGACAAACCCCTATCCAAACTAATCAAAAGGCATAGAGAGAACACGCAAGTTAACAAGATCAGAAATGAAAAGGGCGACATAACAACAGATGCTGACTAAATTCAGAGAATCATTAGGTCTTACTACAAAAGTCTGTGTGTCACAAATTGGAAAATGTAAAAGAAATGCACATTTTTTAGATAGATACCATTTACCAAAATTAAATCAAGACCAGATGAACAATTTAAATAAACCTATAAGTCACGAGGAAATAGAAGCTGTCATCAAAAACCTCCCAACCAAAAAAAGCCCAGGGCTTGATGGCTTTAGTGTATAATTCTACCAGAACATCCAAGAAGAGCTAATACCTATACTCCTTAATATGTTCCACATAATAGAAACAAAAAAGTCATAGTCAAACTCTTTTTATGAAGCTACAGTTACCCTAATACCAAAACCACATGACCATCGATGCAAAAATTCTCAATAAAATACTGGCAAACTGAATCCAAGAACACATCAAAAAACATCATCCATTATGATCAAGTAGGCTTCATTTCAGAGATGCAGGGCTGGTTCAACATATGAAATTCTATCAATGTAATTCATCATATAAATACATTGAAAGAAAAAAATCCATATGATCATTTAGTTAGATGCCAAAAAAGCATTTGACAAAATTCAACAACCATTTATGATAAAGGTCTTGGAGATATTAGGGATACAACATCACATCTAAATATAATAAAAGCAATTTACAGCAAGCCAACAGCAAACATCAAATTAAATGGAGAGAAACTCAAGGTGATTCCACTAAAATCAGGAACAAGACAAGGCTGTCCACTCTCTCCATATCTCTTCAATATAGTGCTTGAAGTTCTAGCAATAACAATAAGACAACATAAGGAGATCAAGGGGATTTGAATTGGAAAGGAAGAAGTCAAACTTTCGTTAATTGCAGATAATATGGTAGTATACATAAGTGACCCAAAAAACTTTACCAGAGAACTCCTACAGCTGATAAATACCTTTAGTGATGTGGCAGGATACAAGATCAACTAAAAAAAAAAAAATCAGTAGCCCTCCTATACATAAAAGATAAAGAAGCGGAGAAGGAAATCAGAGAAACATCACCTTTCACAATAGCCACACATAGCATAAGGTATCTTGGGCTAACACTAACCAAGGAAGTGAAAGACCTATTTGACAAGAACTATAAGTCTTTGAAGAAAGAAACTGAAGAGGATACCAGAAAATGGAAGGATCACCCGTACTCTTAGATTTTGAGGATCAACATAGTAAAAATGGCAATTCTACCAAGGGCAATCTATAGATTCAATGCAATCCCCATCAAAACTCTAACAAAATTTTTCATAGACCTTGAAAGAACAATAATCAACTTTATATGGAAAATCAAAAAAATCAGGATAGCCAAAACAATCCTATACAATAAAGAAACATCCCTAGGCATTACCATCCTTGACATGAAATTCTATTACAGAGCTACAGTAATGAAAACAGCTTGGTATTGTCATAAAAACAGAGGTGTTGACCAATGTAATCGAATCAAAGACCCGGATATTAATCCACAAACCTATGAACACATGATTTTTGACAAAAAGCTAAAATTATACAATGGAAGAAAGAAAGCATCTTTAGCAAATAGTGCTGGCATAACTGGATGTCAACCTGTAGAAGAATGAAAATAGGTCCATCTATCACCATGCACAAAACTCAAGTCCAAATGCATTAAAAACCTCAATATAAATATGACCGCACTGAACCTGATAGAAGAGAAAGTGGGAAGTAGCCTGTATTACATGGGCACAGGAGACCACTTCCTACGTATAACCCCAGTAGCACAGACAATAAGAGCAACAATGAATAAAATGGGACTCCTTGAAACTGAGAAGCTTCTGTAAATCAAAGGACACAGTCATTAAGACAAAAAGGCAACCTACTAAATGGGAGAAGATCTTTACCAACCCTACATCAGACAAAGGTCTGATCTCCAAAATATATAAATAACTCAAGAAACTAGACATTAAAATTCTAAAGAACCCAATTTAAAAAATGGGGTACTGAACAGAACAGAAAATTCTCAAAAGAAGAAGTTCAAATGGCCAAAAGATGCTTAAGGTCGTGTTCAACTTCCTTAGCTATCAGGGAAATGAAAATCAAAACAACTTTGAGATACTGTCTCACACCTGTCAGAATGACTAAAATAAAAAACACCAATGATAGCCTATGATGAAGAGGATGTGGAGTAAGGGGAACACTCATCCATTGCTGGTGGGAATGCAAACTTGTGCAACCACTTTGGACATCAGTGTGGTGGTTTCTCAAAAAATTGGGAGTCAACCTACCCTTTGATCGAGCAATACCATTCTTGGAAATATACCCAATAGATTCCCAATCATACTACAAAAGCATTTGTTTAAGTATGTTCATAGCAGCATTATTTGTGATAGCCAGAACCTGAAAACAACTAGATGCCCCACAATGGAAGAATGGATAAAGAAAGTCTGGCACATCTACACATTAGAGTACTACTACTCAGTCATAAATAAAATGACATCTTGAATTTTGCATGCAAA
This sequence comes from Ondatra zibethicus, assembly GCA_004026605.1. Classification (NCBI taxonomy): domain Eukaryota; kingdom Metazoa; phylum Chordata; class Mammalia; order Rodentia; family Cricetidae; genus Ondatra; species Ondatra zibethicus. Next base: position 83,574 of record PVIU01003812.1, on the reverse strand, counting down.
TGGATTGAGATATAAAACACTATCCTGAGTAAGATAACCCAGACTCAAAAAATGAATATGGTATGTACTCCTCATTAGTGGATTCTAGCCATAAACAAAGGACATTGAGCCTATAGTTCATGATCCTAGAGAAGCTAAGTAATAAGGTGAACCCAAAGAAAAACATATATAGATCCTCCTGGAAATTGGAAGCAGATGAGATTGCCAGGCAAAAGTTGGGAGCATGGGGGTGGTCTGTGGAGGAGAGGGAGCCTGAACTGGCCTTGTCCCATAGTCAGACTGATGACCATCTTGAATATCGCCATAGAACCATTGTCTGGTGACAGATGGAGATAGAGACAGAGACCCACATGTGAGCAGTGGACTGAGCTCCCAAGGTCCAGTTGAAAAGCGGAAGGAGGGAGAATATGAGCAAGGAAGTCAGGACCACAAGGGGTTGGTTCACCCCCTGAGACAGTGTGACTGATCTAATAGGAGCTCACCAAATCCAGCTGTACTGGGACTTAAAGGGCATGGGATCAAACCGGATCCTCTGAATGTGGCTGACAATTGGGGCAGACTGAGAATCCAATGATAATGGCACTGGGATTTGTCTCTACTGTATGTACTGGCTTTTTGGGATCCTAGTCTATTTGGATGCACACCTTCCTAAGCCTGGATGGAGTGGGGAGGGTCTTGGACTTCCCACAGGGCAAGGTACCCTGTCCTCTCTTAGGACTGGAGGGGAGGAAGTGAGGATGAGTGGTGGAACAGGAGGGAAGTGGGAGGAGGGGAGGAAGTGGAAATTTTGAATGGTATTATTTATAAAGCAAAAATAAAAGCCTTTGATAAACATACAAATATAAAATTTGGCAGTTAAAAAGCAAAGGAAATAAAGAATATGGGGTATATTCAACATATGACCTCATCCAAGAAGGAGGTTGGAGCACATACATAAATAACTGTTACCCAACTATTATGAGAGATAGGATACAGGGGAAATCCCCCAGGCATAGAAGCCTTTGCCCCTTCTTTAGAATTAGAAGTGTTTAGCATGGAGTTTTAACCTCATCTACTAGCTGCATACTGTGGCCATCTAAAATTAAATTCTCTGAGTTTAAGTTTGAATGTCCAAAATATGGAGATGCTCATGATGAAGCTGTAAGTATGAAGTTGAAGTAAAACTCAAGAGCAACTGATGTAGGATGCCTTCTAAGAAGGTGAGCAGAATGATAAGACCATGTGATGATGTAGTCATCTACTACATCATACTGAAGATACACTGATATCTTTCATTGATGTCCTTGTAAGACATAAGATGGGAAAGAACCCATGTTGCTTCAGAGGAAGCCTTAATACTCAGTTGGAGGCTCTCATATGCAACAACTGTACAAATTCTTACTTGTAAGTTAAAAAGTGAAACTGGTGGTCGAAAAAATATATTCCTAAAGAAAAGTAAATCAAAGAAAACTATTATAGTCAAGACAGAAATGAAAGAATTAATGTAAATTGCTAAGAGTATGCAATGAACTGGCCCCTGAGGACCCTCTGCCATCACTAGCATATACAATGGAGACAGGGAAACATTAGGAAAAGATTAACTATATTTATGCTTCATGTGTCAATTTTGATAACTATTTGCATTCACATTATATGTAAAACATTTTTAAATAAAAAATCATTTTAAGCATAATGCCTCCCCCAAAAGATTAAATTTTAGGATCCAAAACTAATTTGTTTTTCTTCAGTATTAAAAAACAAAATAAAAAACGTGACTTTGTGCTTGCACGCGTGCGCACACACACACACACACACACACACACACACACACACACACACTCACACACAGCATAGAAAAAGCAAAATACAAAAAGCAAACATTTCTTTTGGGTGTTTTGGAGCTGCATGTAACATTTTTGGGAGTGCACACTTGTGCCTTTTAACGATTCTCTGTGAGGATAACATACGAACCGCAGAGTTCTAATCGTCTTGTGGTTTCTGAAGAAGGCTGAAGTAAGCCTCCCTCCTATCTTGAAAGGATTCATGCTGGTAGATTCCTTTTACATCAATTTCTACAAAACACAACCAAATGATAGTGGTGGAAGCTGATTTGACTGGGGAAGTGTTTGGCTGGGGGGTTGGAAGCAAGGAAAAGTAGAGAAGGGAATGATAGATGGTTTCATGTTTTTCTTCTAAAACTTTAGACTTATAACATTGAATGAATTCTTATTTTAGGAAGAAAGGAAACTCCTACAGATCTCACTTCTTACCAGTAGGTAGTGAGAAAAAATCTTGTCAAGCTAGAATAGTTTGTGACATTAAACTATGTATACCTAATTTCTGTTCAGTATAATGTTTTTTTTTCTTACTGGTACTTCTAAGTAAGATATTCTTTCATGGCTCACAAATGTGCAAAACCTTCTCTGCTTCTGGGATAACCTGAGATAACCCATTCTTTCACTATGTTCACTCACAAAGCAAGCTTCTCATTCAAATTCAGCAGTGAATGCTATGTGAAGTTATACATGGTGGAACAATCATGGCTGTCAGTGATCAGTGAGGACTACAAAGAGGAACATAGCAGAGCACAACCAGATAATAGAAATACTAATGACCTCCATTATCTTGTTGGGCATGTACCTTTAAGATATTATGAAATTGCCCTGAGATCCCTCTCTGGGGAACTACTAAGAAATAAGGACTGCTGAGGGAGGAAGAGTCACTCTTCTTTGGGGACATGGAAATTGGGAGGTGACTCATGTCCTAATGGATGTTCCCACACACATGTGAATATAGGCAGAATGGAACATTCTCAGGGGATTATAAATAACAATACATGAGGATAAGACATTTGGTGAGAAATAGAATAAGGGGTCTACTGGGAATGGGAGGATTGAATACAATCAATATACACTGTACAAATGAATGACTCAAATAATAAACTATATTACTTAAACATAAAAATTAAGATATTTTATGAATTCCCATACAATTCTATAGTATGTAGCATTCTCATTAATGGCTGAAAAAAATGAATATGTAAGAAAACTGAGGTTACATCAAGCAAGGGGGCAAGGCTTGGAACAAGAGGACCTGACTCTACAGACAATGTATTCATTTCTCTTCAGTCCAGTGATTCGTCAGATAGTAACTGGTGTTAGATATTCTAGTGAAAAACTTGAAAAGCTTGCATGAGTTAAGTTTCCTCTTATGATAGAATAAACTTGACAAGAACGTAAAGAAAGACAACAATAAAAGCTGGGCTTACCCCATAACCTCAAACAATACAGGACAGATATTTTTCATGAATAATATTCACCAAGATGAAGAGTAGTTATAAGCCAGTTCTTTGAGGAGCATGATTGTTGTTCCTTGATAAACAAGATCATGAAAAACCACTTAAAGATATATTAGATAGCACTTCCATGTCTACTTTTCTTTGGCATTTTATTGGATGGGAAGTGTTATTTGATGGTGGTAGGTTAATGGGAGTACATTTTATGAAAATTCAGAGAAGTAATAGTTCTCAGATAATTATTTGACATTGTTCCAATATAGTACTGCAATAGAAGAGTGTTCTATCTTTCTGAAGCAGGGACAAGGACAGTGTGTGATGTTGATTTTTACCCATAGCTTGTTATTTGTTAGACCATTGCTATATCAGTGAGTGAGCTACATCCCAACCCAGTATTAATTTTTAAAGCAAAACCATTTGTGTTCCTAACTAATTTTGCAGACTGAAAGAATTTTCTATGACTCCGTCTCCAATGGTCTGTAAACTCTTAGCACTGTAGTCTAATTGTGCCTTTCCTAGAAATTTGACAAGTTGTGGCCTTGAAAGATTTTGTAAATTCTTTATAATGTATATTTTCAGTATTTTTTATGTCTATTTAAAATCAAGAACTACCCATTAATTTACTTATGTGTGTAATTTGGGAGCTTTTGGTTCTTCACATCCTGTGGCTAGGATTTATTTGACCTAATTACTGTAAAGTTTTGTGAATGGATAAAGTTAGAAACTTGCATCTTTCCTGACTGCTCACATGCCTCCCTCCCACAACTTATTTTTGCTTTATTTATATCTCCTGTTCACTGCAAATCTTCAAGCAACAGATATATCACTGTTTACATATCTCTTCCTCCTGTATTATACTGGTTTATCCGGTGTTTGGTTTATGATTCAAAATTCAAAGGGGTAGAGAGGGCCAGCAAAGACATTTCCTTTAACCTAATGTCTTTTCCTGTTAGAATAACACTCAATTTGTTCATTCCTTTTCCTGTGCTAGTCTTCCTGGGTTTACTCCAAATAATTTGTAGAAAATAACTTAAGAGAGAAACAGTTTGAGTATTCAACCAACCTGTTCAATAGAAAGTCATTGACATAAAATGTTAAATTTCCATAGTTAAGTGTTTTTCCCCTCACAATTATAATAGAATCAAAATATTTATGAGTTTAAATTAAGTTTTTTTAATGTTTTAATTAGGGAGTGCTTTAGTTTATAATCTATAAGACTTAACTTTCGCCCTACTCATTTTTCTACGCGTGGGTCAAGAAAACATATTTAGCAATATTTGCAGATGGACCACATTATGGCTACTATCAGCTGTGATAATCATCACCAAGATGACAATTGCTTCTAATTTTACTGATTATTTGGAATCATTATTCATTCATCAGAGTTGTACCAATAAGTTCTTCTTTTAAAGGATACTTAAATTGATGGAAGAGGAAAAACCAACTGCAGCAGGGATAATATTTCCCTTTCAGCAGTGTTGTGAACCCACTCTGCTGTCTCATGGTGTATATTCCTACACATCTCAGCAGCTGTGCTGAAATGTAATTCATATGCAGTAAACTGTATTTTTCAGATTATAAATAGTTTAATAAAAGTTAACCTATTTTTGTATCTATGAAACTATTAATTTGATAATTGTGTTTCAAAGGAATTAAAAAAATATAACCCAAATGTAGATGGTTCACTTTCAATTTTGTTCATTTTCTTTACCAAATTTGACAGGTTGAGAACAGGCTAGAATAAGTAGTCATTCAAAAATAACTGAAATGCTTATTTGTCTGAATTTACTTAACATCTAAATATTATTTCACTATCTAATAGACCTTTGTGTAGTCTATGCTTTGGTCTTTTCTAAATTCCATTATACAATCATTGAATCCACACATTATGTAACAAGTATTTTTGTGACTTGATGCCAACACTTAATTTTGAGACAAAACAAAATTATTTGGACATTTCATTGTTTTGCTATTTATGACATTTATGACCTCAGTGTGTATTTTTTCCATATTAGTATATATGCCAATTAAACATTTCCAAAGGTAAATGCATTTGCCTCAAAAACCCTCTGTAATATTGGACTCAGCTTCCAGATGAGTGTACTAGCCTTATAAGAGTCTACACCCACAGGTAACAGCCATTTCTTCAATTGATGGTGAAGCTGTACAGGTCTCACAGTAATTTTCACAGTCTTGTGATATCATAAAGGGCAGAGAAATTTGGAAATGTCATGCATTTATATCAGTTATGAATGATTTTTTTATTTAAATTTCAATGGTTGCTCCTTGAGTTTTTTTTTATTCTGAAAAATAACCTTGCAACCTGTAAAAATGTATGTCTATAAGAGCAAAGATTTTTATTCTATCTTCAATTTTTTTGGTACTAAGAATTTTAAAGAACAGTCATGCTGCTTTTAGACCTCTGATATCTAGGTGTGGTAAGAAGAGTAAATACATTGTTTTCCATCAAAGTTACAGTATATATATCTACATATAATAAGAGTTCCATGTGTCACCTTCAAGTCTTATGCATTGATAGTAGATGCTAAGTCTTTTGAAGGCCGTTTATACATGCATCTTTACTGGGTTAGCAGAGTAGTAAGTAACCTGTAGCCACTTGGTTATAAAATTCTCTATCTGGCCCAAAATAGAGGCCACAGATAATAGCAATCATAAGAGAAAAGTAGAAACAAATTTTAAAAGTTGCTATCAGATTCCAAAATTTGACACACATTCAAGAGGCCAGTCATTATCGAACAGAACCCTAGAAAGTGAATGTGCAAGTGCTGTTCTGCTTTGTGGGTTGACCACAGACTGCTTGGTTGGGCAACAGGCATAGTAGGTAATCCTGTAAATTCAGTGGACATAAATACTTCTACCATCTAGAGAACACCACCTTGGAATGAAGACTCACTATGACAGTGATACTGAAGTTAACCACAGAAAAGGCTACTGTCTGGAGATCCTGTCTGTGGTGCCTGCTGGTCACCCAGCAGCACACTCAGCCTGCTCTCTGCATGTGAGTTTGCCTGCTACAAGGCTGCAGTGATTTAAAAGAAAATGGCCGCCATAGGTTCATATATTTGAATAGTTGGTGGACAGTAGGTAAACTGCTTAAGTAGGATCAGGAGGTGTGGTCTTTCCTAGTGGAAGAAGTGTGCCCCTGAGCACAGCATTGGAAGTTTCAGGAGTCTAAGCCATTCCCAGTTAGTGCTCTCTGCCTCCTGCTTGTTGATCAAGATGCGAGCTCTCGGCTGCTTCCTCAGTGTCATTCTTCCCCTTGTTTTCATGCTCCTTAGCATAATAGTTATGGATTCTAACCCTCTGAAACTTTCAAGCCCAAATAAATGGTTTTCATTTGTCTTGGTCATATGTTTGCATATATTTTCTTTGGCCTTACCATGTGTGAGGAATCAGGAATCAAGCAAAGATTAAATAAAATGGTTTGGATTTTCACAGAGCAATACTCTGTAAGGAGATAATAGGCTTATGCAATTTATGCATATAGTCAACTCACCTTCTCAAATGCACTGCATTGTGATTGTGACACACTCAGAAGGACAAGCAAGCTGGAAAGGTGCAAGATTTCACAATGAGGTGACTACAGTGGTCTTAAGATCTCAGCAGCACATGGAGGAGTTTGTTCTCCTGGGTATGAGTGAGGACTGGTGACAGTGCACGGTTCATCTGGGATCGAGTGAGCAATCTGGGTGGCAAGAATGAGGAAGCTATGAAGGGAAGCTGGGGACAGTGGAGACAAGTCAAATGACACACTCATATGCTTCTCTCAAATCAGTGGCATCTGAAGTATAAAGGACAAAGAGACTGGAACTGAGAAAGTAAGCTGTTTACAGCTTTTCCTTTTAAAATTCTATGTTAAAAAGTACAGTTAACAGAACTCTGCATGGATGTCTTATTGTAGTTAATACACATCTACTGTGAATCCATGGTTGACTGTCACAAGTAGTATGAGGAGCACTACAAAAAGCACAAAATTTCAGATAGACAAAGAGTAAGTTCCGAGAACCAGCTATAGTGAATACCAATGTGGTAAATATGGATAGACAAAGAGTAAGTCCCGAGAACTAGCTATAGTGAATACCAATGTGGTAAATATGGTAGGGAGAGCAGAGAAGGAGTCGAAAAGGATAAAGTGACTAAGGATGGCTGCAGAAGTCATATAGAAATCTATTTTATAAAATTCCTAAATACATATGTGTGTGAATTTACATACAGCACACATACATGTTTGTACATATATAAAATAACTTAATTAAAGTTATCCTACACAGGGAATAATGCTCAACCAAGAAACCATAGGCTAGAAAATATAAAGTTCCTTATAGGTGTATATTCAAAATCACAACGTTCTGATAATAACTACAAGTCAAATTGATTAATTGATTTGCACATGAAAACTACTTAAACGTGACTACCTAACCATAACTTGTAATTATTATAAGAGAGGCTTCGTATTTCTGTATTAAATTTTATCTGTGTTTTATTATAAACTTTTTATGTATTTGTATTATTTTGTCAATGCAATTTATTTATTTTTATTCAACATGTAACATATATGAAAGATAAAAGTATATTTTTGGTGTCTTACATGTGTGTGCTTCTTTCTTCATATTTATTTCATTAAATTGATTTTGTTAAATCTTTTATCATAATCTTAAAATCAGCATGATATATTCTTATTTCTTCTACTTTCATGTCACCATAGTAGTTTTCCAGTTTGCCATATGTAGTGTTTATGTCTTCTTTGATCTCACAACGGGTGATGAAGTCACTGGTCAACTTTTTTATACATGTAGGAGCCAGCCATGATAAGCTAAGTAGGGCAGGTCATCCAAAGGAAGTTCTTTACTTCCAGCCAGAATAGGACTCAGCCATCGATAAATGTATAAGGGCTTGAGTCTCAGTAGTTTACCCTAAAGCAATGCCTGGCTGCAGAAGGAACCACAGACTGAGAAATCTTGAGCACCGCCCAAAAACAGACCATCCAAAGGACATGCCGAACATCCCAACCACTGTAGACTGGACCACCTGCCAGAACGCACTCACCAGGACTCCCCTAGACAGATGTCAGCCAATCAGGGGTCCTGAACCTCAGACACCCTTCACCCCCACCTTTTACTACTATAAAAACCAATTCTAACTGAACTCGGGGCTCTCCATTTAGTCCAATACATTGGAGTTGCGGACAGACTGAGTTTGTAAAATGCCTAAAATAAAGGCTTTTTCTACAGTACTGAAAACAGCCTGGTATGGGCATAAGAACAGACAGGAGGATGAATGGAAATGAATTGAAGACCCGGATATGAATCCACAAACCTTCGAACACCTGATTTTTGACAAAGAAGCAAAAAAATGAAAAATGGAAAAAAGAAAGCATTTTTCACAAATGGTGCTGGCATAACTGGATATCAACATGTAGAAGAATGAAAATAGACCCATATCTATCACCATGCACAAAACTCAAGTCCAAATGGATCAAAGATCTCAACATAAATCCAGCCACACTGAACCTTATAGAAGAGAAAGTGGGAAGTACTCGTGAACACATTGGCACAGGAGACCACTTCCTAAATATAATCCCAGTAGCACAGACACTGAGAGAAACAATTAATAAATGGGACCTCCTGAAACTGAAAAGCTTCTGTAAAGCTAAGGACACAGTCAAAAAGACAAAACGACAGCCTACAGAATGGGAAAAGATCTTCACTAACCCCACATCAGACAGAGGTCTGATCTCCAAAATATACAAAGAACTTAAGAAATTGGTCATCAAAAGAACACATAATCCAATTTAAAAAAAAAAACAGACCTAAACAGAGAACTCTCAACAGAGGAATCTAAAATGGCTGAAAGACACTTACGGAAATGTTCAACATCCTTAGTTATCAGAGAAAGGCAAATCAAGACAACTCTGGGATTCCATCTTACACCTGTAAGAATGGCCAAGATCAAAAACACTGATGGCAACTTATGCTGGAGAGGTTGTGGGGGGAAAGGGAACACTTCGGCATTGCTGGTTGGAATGCAAGCTGGTACAATCCCTATGGATGTCAGTGTGGTGATTTCTCAGAAAATTAGGAAACAACCTTCCTCAAGACCCAGTAATACCACTTTTGGGTATATAACCAAAGGATGCTCAATCGTGCCACAAAAACATGTTTATAGTAGCATTGTTTGTCATAGCCAGTACCTGGAAACAACCTAAATGCCCCCTCGACTGAAGAATAGATAAGGAAAATATGGTACATTTACACAATGGAGTACTACACAGCAGAAAAAAATAACGACATCTTGAATTTTGCAGGATGGAGCTAGAAAACATTATTTTGAATGAGGTAACCCAGACACAAAAATTCAATTATTCACATGTACTCACTCATACATGTTTTTAAACATAAAGCAAAGCAAACCAGCCCACAAATCACAATCCCAGAGAACTTAGACAACAATGAAGACACTAAGAGAGACTTACATAGATCTAATCTACATGGGAAGTAGAAAAAGACAAGATACCCTGAGTAAATTGGGACCATGGGAACCTTGGAGGAGGGTTAAGGGGGGGAGGGAAGAGGCAGGGAAGGGAGCAGAGAAAAATGTAGAACTCAATAAAAATCAATCAATAAAAAAAGAAATAAAATAAAATAAAAAATAAAGGCTCTTTGCTTTACATACTGGACTCCATAACCTTGTTGGCTTTTGCAGGGACTTTGCAGATTTGGGCATAACAATACGTACATATGCAAGATACGCCCACACCACATTTCTAAGCCATGGTTTTTGCTTATTTTGAACCTTTGGTATTCTATTCTTAAATTAGATCAGTTTCACATTGTATCTATTATGTTTTAAACTACTATATGCTGAACATTTTATATTCATTACTTTATTTATTGCATGTAAATGCTTTAAGACCATTACTAACCTTTTTATGAGTAAGACGTTAAATAATTTCCTACAGTAAAGTGTCTAGCATGTTACACAATCAGACTAATATAAACAACAGTGTTTTAGAATCTTTACTTTTAATCATTTTGGGACATTGATTTTTGTAGGACCCAGCCATGACAAGCTCACTAGAGGCTTGAGTCTTAGTAGTTTTCCCTAAGATAATGCCTGGTTCCAAGAAAGACCAGGAACTGAGACTATTCAGATACCACCCAGGAACAGACCATCCAAAGGAAATTCTTAACATTCCAACCATTGTAGATAGTATCACCTGCTAGCACACACCCATCACTTTTCACCAGGACACCCCTAGACAAATGGCAGCCAAGCAGGGGTCCTGAACCTTAGAAATTCCTCACCCCCACCTTTGCTACTACAAAAACCCAAACCCAACTGAGCTCCAAGTTCTCCGAACATTCCAATACTTTGGACACGTGGGGAGTCCAAGTTTGCAAACTTGTGTAGAATAAATGCTCTTTGCTTTTACATATGAGAATCAATCTCCTTGTTGGTTTTTGGGGGACTTTGTGAATCTGGACATAATATTTTCATGTTTCCTATTGACCTTTTGAAATCTGTGGAATTCCTTTTATAATCATAGCAGTCAGCTATTCTTTTCATTCAAAGTTATTGAGTTCAAAATAACTTCTTGTAGTCTTTCTTTACCTTATTGAGCTATGCTTCTCATTTAAAATTGGCCTGTCTCTAACTCATTGTCATTAATTAACTCTATAAGTCACAGAAAGCAAATCTGACTTTGACTAAGGCTCCCATTTTAGAATTCCTCAATTTAAAGACCACATTCACTGAAGTTCTGATATTAAGCATTTGCTAGCATATTTATTTTGCAAACTTGGAATTTAGAGGGCTATATTTTCTCAAGTTCCTTCATTTACAGAGTCCTGAGAAGACCAAAACTGTCACAAGTGCAGTTTATATAGAAAAGACATTTTTTAAAATTTATTTTTATTTTCTATGCATTAGTATTTTGCTGTAATATTTACAAACACACACATATATGTATATATGCCTATATATGTATATATATACATACATATATATGCACATATATATGTGTGTATACATACGTACATACATGTGTGTATATATATATATATATACACACATAAAATGTCTGTGTTAGGGTGTCAGATCTTGGAGTTACAGACAGTTTTTAGCTCCCATGTGGTTGCTGTGAATTGAACATGGGTCCTCTGGAAGAGCAGTCAGTACCCTTAACAACTGAGCCATCTCTCCGACCCCAGAAATGATATTTTCAATTTACCTATTAAAGATTTAAAAGGAAATTACTAGGTTAGTTTATAAGTTGTAGACAGAGGCTGCTCATTTGTTTCCTGGCTGCTCAGACTTGAAAAATCACACAGAAACTTTATTAATTGTAACACTGTCCTGCCAATGACTTAGGCATATTTCTAACTAGCTTTTACATCTTGAATTAACCCATTTCTATTTATCTGTGTATTGCCGACATGGATATGGCTTACTGGAAAGGTTCTGGGTCCTTCTACTTTGGTCGCTACATGACATCTCCCTGACTCTGTCTACTCTATATATCTCTGTTCGGATATCCTGCCTGACTTTGCTCTGCTAAGCCTTTGGCTGAAACAGCTTTATTCATTAACCAATGGTAATAAAACATATTCACAGCATACAAAGGAGAATCCCACATCAATATAGCAATAATATAAAATACAGTAGTTGGCCAAATTAAAACACTAAGATCAGAGATAGTTTTGGGTGTTCCAGTGGGATATAAGCTGCAGTTACACAAGAACAGATGTGGAGGGGGGAAGTATGGATGATCTTACATCTACTAAAATCTCACAGATGTTAAAAAATGTGCTTGTTAACAAAAAGAATAATTTCTAAAGGCATGTTGGAAAACAGTCAGGGAAATCTAGAAAATGAAGCAAACTACAGTAAAGGCACATAGTAGGAAAAGAAAATATGTAAGAAGAGAAAAGAGAGAATCTATTCAAGAGAATGGGAATACTAACAGGAGTTGGCCCCCACTACACACACACACACACACACACACACACACACACACACTCACACATCAGAAGAAAGAAGATTGTTAATAATTGTCATTTCTATGAATGACAGAAACTAACAAAAATTCTTATGTTATTAAATTTAGAAGAAATTCTAAAATTCTGCTAAGAGGAAATATTTGAAATACTTAAACTACAAAGCCTGGGCATTCAGACAGCAAAAGACTTGTCATCAATACATGCTCTTACTTTTCCATAGACACATAAAATGAGAGGGTATCACTTTAAATTTTTGAAGGAATGATTTTCATCAGAAATACATTATACATCAAAAATATCAGTCAAATTTTGAGAGGGTATTAATAATGTTTCAAAATATTAGGAGTCAGAAAAGTTATCTCCATGGAAACTGTTTTCAGAGATATATCAAACAGAGATATACCAAAATAAAAAAAGAGCTGACATCTTCCAATACTGAGGGGACCTAAAAGATGAGTGAAGAACCACATAGCCGGATGCCTCACTCTCTAGGACATCCCCAGTGGGACAAACCCAGGGGCCCTTCCCCAACTCCCCCAGCAGGGAGCTTTCCAGTGGCTAGGCTACCTCCCAACCCATGCAGCCACCACAGAAAGGACTAGCTACATCTCACCCCCAAACCCACCTATTCTTTGTGGAAATCTGAAACTCAGCTTGCTCCAATACTGAGGGGACCTAAGAGATGAGTGAACAGCCGCACAGCCAGATGCCCCATTCTCTAGGACCTCGTCTGTGGGACAAAACCCAGGGGCCCTTCCCCAACTCCCTCAGCTTTTCTAGTCAGCCAGCAGTTAGATTCCTGTTGCTAAGCTCACCCAAAGCCCAAACCCATCCACTGGACACCGCAAGCTATGAACCACACCCTGTCTAGGAGCTGAGAGCTTGCTATAATACTGAGGGGACCAAGAGCAAGACATAACATTGAGGGGATTAAGAGAGAGCACCAAGAGAGCAAACCAGAAGACCAAGAGAGCAGGTGTATAGAGACCTCAGAGGCTTTCAGAGAGAGACATTGACTGCACAGGGTAGACCAAGAAAAACTCCCAAATACTCAGACAGCCACAGCAAGGATTGGATGAAGATGCAAAGACACTGCCAGCCTCATTTGAAGGAAGAGATGGGTAAGCACCAATGCAAGTGTTCCTCAAACAACAATGTAAAAAGCAACATGGCAACACAAGAATGCACTGGACACACAACAGGAAAACTTGATCATCCTAACCCAGAAGAAGCAGAAGAAAATTACTTTAAATTTAATTTTATGGAAAGGATGCGGACCTTTAAAGAGTAAGTGAAAAACTCCCTTAAAGAAATGGAAGAGAAGACAAACAAGAAATTGGAAGAAATTAATAAATCCCTCAAAGAAAACCAGGAGAAAAACAATTGAACAGGTGAAGGAAACAGTTCAAAACTTAAGGAATAAAATAGAGGTAATAAAGAAAACACAAACCAAGGGAATTCTGGATATAGAAAATGTGGGTAAATAATCAGGAAATACAGAGACAAGGATAACCAACATATAGATAGATAGATAGATAGATAGATAGATAGATAGATAGATAGATAGATAGATGAAAGAATCTCAGGCACAGAAAATACTATAGAGGAAATAGACTCATTGGTCAAGGTAAACATTAAATCCAACAAATTTTTAACATAAAACTTCCAGGAAATCTGGGACACAAAGAAAAGGCCAAACCTAAGAATTATAGGGGTAAGGAAGGAGAACTTCAGCTAAAAGGCACAGAAAATATATTCAACAAAATTATAGAGGAATACTTTCCCAACCTAAAGAAGGATATCCCTATGAAAGTACAATAAGTTTATAGAACACCAAATAGACTGGATAAAAAAAAATCCCCTCACCATATAATTATCAAAACACAAAACATACAGAATAAAGAAAGAATACTAAGAGCTGCAAAGAAAAAAGGTCAAGTAACATATAAAGGTAAACCTATCAGAATCATACCCGATTTCTCAATGGAAACCATGAAAGCCAGAAGGTCTTGGATAGATTTGCTGCAGACACTAAGAGACCATGGATGCAAGCCCAGACTACTTTACCCAGAAAAGCTTTCATTCACCATCTATGGAGAAAACAAGATATTTCATGACAAAAACAGATTTAAACAATACGTACCCACAAACCCAGCCTTATAGAAAGTACAAGAAGGAAAACACCAACACAAGAAAGCTAACTATGCCCACAAAAACACAGACTCTGATATCCCCCCACCAGCATAAAACAAAAAAGGGAAACACACAAACACTACAACCAAAAAATAACTGAAGCTAACAACCAGTGATCATTAATATCACTCAATATCAATGGACTCAATTCACCTTTAAAAAGACACAGGCTAAGAGAATGGATATGAAAACAGGATCCAGCCTTCTGCTGTTTACAAGAAACACACCTCAACCTCAAAGACAGACACTACCTCAGAGTAAAGGGGTGGGAAAACGTTTTTCAATCAAATGGACCTACAAAACAAGTGGGTGTAGCTATCCTAATATCTAACAAAATTGATTTCAAACTAAAATCAATTAGAAGAGATGTAGCAGGACACTTTATAGTCATAACAGGAATAATCCATCAAGATGAAGTCTCAATCCTGAACATCTATGCTGATAATACGCCCACATATGTAAAAGAAACATTACTAAAACTTAAATTGCACATCAAACCCACACACTAATAGTAGGGCACTTCAACACACTGCTCTTGCCACTGGACAGGTCAACCAGACGGAAACTTAACAGAGAAATAAGAGAACTAACAGATGTCATGAGTCAAATGAATTTAACAGACATCTATAGAACATTTCACCCAAACACAAAAGAATATAGATTCTTCACAGCACTTCATGGAACCTGTTCTAAAATTGATCACATACATGGTAACAAGTCAAACCTCCTCAGGTACAAGAAAATTGGCATAACCTTCTGTGTCTTATCAGATCACCATGGATTAAAGTTAGAATTTAACAACAATACTACTCTCAAAAAGCCTACAAACTCATAGAAATTGAACAGTCAACTACTGAACCACCCCTGAGTCAAGGAAGAAACAAAGAAGTTAAAGTCTTCCTTGAATTCAATGAAAATAAAGGCACAATTGAATATGCATTGAATATGCATTCAAGCTTATGGGACACTATGAAAGCAGTGCTAAGAGGAATGTTCATGTCACTAAGTGCTCACATAAAGAAAACAAAGAAAGCTCACATTAGTGACCTAACAGCACACCTGAAAGCTCTAGAACAAAAAGAAGCAGACTCACCCAGGAGGAGTAAAACACTGGAAATAATCAAACTGAGGGCTAAAATCAACAAAATAGAAACACATTAAACAATCCAAAGAATCAGTGAAACAAAGAGCTGGTTCTTTGAGAAAA
Organism: Ondatra zibethicus; assembly: GCA_004026605.1. Classification (NCBI taxonomy): domain Eukaryota; kingdom Metazoa; phylum Chordata; class Mammalia; order Rodentia; family Cricetidae; genus Ondatra; species Ondatra zibethicus. The sequence goes on along the minus strand of PVIU01003812.1, from coordinate 67,880 downwards.
TCAACAAGATTGACAAACCCATATCCAAACTAATCAAAAGGCATAGAGAGAACATCCAAATTAACAAAATCAGAAATGAAAAGGGGGACATAACAACAGATACTGAAGAAATTCAGAGAATCATTAGAACTTACTACAAAAAACTGTACTCCACAAAATTGGAAAATGTAAAAGAAATGGACACTTTTTAGATAGATACCATATACCAACATTAAATCAAGACCAGGTGAGTAAATTAAACAGACCCATAAGCTGTAAGGAAATAGAAGCTGTCATCAAAAACCTCCCAAGCAAAAAAAAGTTCAGGGATAGATGGTTTTAGTGCAGAATTATACCAGAACTTCCAAGAAGAGCTAATACCTATACTCCTCAAAGTGTTCCACATATGGAAACAGAAGGGACATTGCCAAACACTTTTTATGAGGCTACAGTTACCCTGATACCAAAACAACACAAAGACTCAACCAAGAAAGAATATTACAGACCAATCTCACTCATGAAGATGAATGCGAAAATTCTCAATAAAATACTGGCAAACTGAATCCAAGAACACATCAAAAAAATCATCTATCATGATCAAGTAGGCTTCATCGCAGAGATGCGGGGCTGGTTCAACTTACGGAAGTCTATCAATGTAATAGGTCATATAAATAGACTGAAAGAAAAAAACATATGATCATTTCATTAGATGCTGAAAAAGCATTTGACAAAATTCAACACCCCTTTATGATAAAGGTCTTGGAGACATTAGGGATACAAGGATCATATATAAATATAGTAATAGCAATATACAGCAAGCTGACAGCTAACATCAAATTAAATGGAGAGAAAATCAAAGTTATTCCACCAAAATCAGGAACAAGACAAGGCTGTCCACTCTCTCCATATCTCTCCAACATAGTTCTTGAAGTTTTAGCAATAGCAATAAGACAACATAAGGAGATCAAGGGGATTCGAATTGGAAAGGAAGAATTCAAACTTTTGTTATTTGCACATGATATGATAGTGTACGTAAGTAACCCCCAAAACTCTACCAGAAAACTCCTACAGCTGATAAATACCTTCAGTGATGTGGCAGGATACAAGATCAACTCAAAAAAAGTCAGTAGCCCTCCTTTACACAAAGGATAAAGAAGCAGAGAGGGAAATCAGAGAAACATCACCTTTCACAATAGCCACAAATAACATAAAATATCTTGGGTGAAAGACCAGGATAAATCCAGACCCCCTATCAGGAAGAGTAGAGTCAAAAATCTAGGTTAGCTGTTTCCATGACTCTGTTCCAGGAACTGGCTTACCACAAAGTTATATTATAATCTAGTGAACAATCTTGAGAAACAGGGAGTTACCCCCTTGTGATTATCACTGGTATTTTAGGTATTTTCCAATGATGCCCTCCCTACCCCCTTTGGGTTGTGGTTTCTTCCCTTAAGTACCCCTTCTCCCAGGTGCTCGGGTCAAACTCCTCGACCCCTGCGTCGGATATGAGTCTCAGCCCCAGCGCGCTGGTTCCTGTCAATTAACCCTGTGTGATTACAGCAAGGACAATCTCTCATGAGTTCTTCGGTGGTCATGTTATCCCAAGACTTGAGTGAGAGTCTCCCAACTCCGGGGGTCTTTCAGGGTAACACTTACCAAGGAAGTGAAAGACTTGATAAGAACTTTAATTCTTTGAAGAAAGAAATTTAAGAAGATAACAGAAAATGGAAAGATTCACCCATGCTCTTGGATAGGAAGGATCAACATAGTAAAATTGTCAATATATATATATATTTATATAATGAATCTATAGATTCAATGCAATCCCCATCAAAAATCCCAACACAATTCTTCACAGACCTTGAGAGAACAATAGTAAATAATAAACTTCAAATGGAAAAACAAAAACCCCAGGATAGCATAAATAATCCTATACAATAAAAAAAACTTCTGGAGGCATTACCATCCCTGACATCAAGCTCTATTACAGAGCTACAGTAGTGAAAACAGCTTGGTATTGGCATAAAAACAGAAAAATTGACCAATGGAATCAAATTGAAGACCCAAATATTAATCCACACACCAAAGAACACCTGATTTTTGACAAAGAAGCTATAATTATACAATGAAAAAAAGAAAGCATCTTCAACAAATGATGCTGGCATAACTGGATGTCAACATGTAGAAGAATGATATCCATATCTATCATCATGTACAAAACTCAAGTCCAAATGGATTAAAGACCTCAATATAAATCCTACCACACTGAACCTGATAGAAGAGAATGTGGGAAGTAGCCTTCAATGCACGGGCACAGGAGATTAATTCCTAAATATAACCCCAGTAGCACAGACACTAAGAACAACAATAAATAAATGTGGATTCCTAAAACTGAGAAGCTTCTGTAAAGCAAAGGACACAGTCAATAAGTCAAAAAGGCACCCTACTTAATGGGAAAAGATCTTTACCAGCCCCATATCAGACAAAGGACTGATATCCAAAATATATAAAGAACTCGAGAAATTAGACATTAAAATTCTATATAACCCATTAAAAAATAGAGTACTGAACTAAACAAAGAATTCTCAACAGAAAAATTTCAAATGACCAAAAGATACTTAAGGACATGTTCAATTTCCTAAGCTTTCAAGGAAATGCAAATTAAAACAACTCTGAGATACCATCTCACACCTGTCAGAATGGCTAAAATAAAAAAACACTAATGATAGCTTATGCTGGATAGGATGTGGAGTAAGGGGAACACTCATCCATTGCTGGTGGGAATGGAAATTTGTACAACCACTTTGGAAATCAGTATGGCAGTTTCTCAAAAAAATGGGAATCAATCGACCTCAGGATCCAGCAATACCACTCTTGAGAATATACCCAAAAGATGCTCAATCATACTACAAAAGCATCTGTTCAGCTATTTTCATAGCAGCATTATTTGTAATATCCAGGACCTGGAAACAACCTAGATGCTGCTCAGCTGAAGAAAGGATAAAGGAAGTGTGGTACATTTACACACTAGAGTACTACTCAGTGGTAAAAAAACAATGACATCTTGAATTTTGCATGCAAATGGATAGAATTAGAAAATGCTATCTTGAGTGAGGTAACCCAGACCCCCCCCAAAAAATGAATATGGTATGTACTCAGTCATAAGTGGATACTAGCTATAAAGAAAGGACATTGAGCCTATGATCCTAAAGAAGCTAGGTAATGAGGTGAACCCAAAGAAAAACATACATAGATCCACCTGGAAATTGGAAACTGAGAAGATCTCCTGAATAAATTGGGAACATGGGGGTGAGGAGGAGTAAAAAGAAGGGGAGAAGGGGAAGAGGAGGGGAGAAGGGAGGGTTGAGGAGTACTTGAAGGAATGTATAGTTGAGATGGAGGAAGGACAGATATGAGAGCAAGGAAAGAGATATCTTGATTTAGGGAGTCATTGTGGGGTTAGCAAGAAACCTGGCTTTAGAAAACTTCCCAGGAATCCACAAGGATGACCCCAGCTAAGACCCTAAGTAATAGTGGAGATGGTGCCTGAACTGGCTTTGCCCTGTAGTCAGACTGCTAACTATCTTAAATATCATTATAGAACCTGCTTCAACAACAGATGAAAACAGAGGCAGAGACCCACATCGAAGCACCGGACCAAGCTCCCAAGGTCCAGTTGAAGAGTAAAAGGAATAAGAATATGAGCAAAGAGGTCAAGACCATGAAGTGTTCATCCACTGAAACAGTTTACCTGAGCTAATCGAAGCTCTCCAACTCTAGCTGGACTGGGAAGGAACAAGCATAGGACCAAACTAGTCCCTCTAAATGTGGCTGACAGTTGTATGGCTGGGGCCGACTGAGGGGCCACTGGCAGTGGCACTGAAATTTATCTCTACTGCATGTACTGGCTTTTTGTGATCCTATTCTCTTTGTATGCATTCCTTGCTCAGCCTAGATGTAGTAGGGAGGGCCTTGGAGTTTCCACAAAGCAAAGTGCCTTACCCTCTCTTAGGATTAGAAGGGCATGGTGTGTGGAGGGAATGGGAGGAGGGGAGGGAGTGAGAATTTGGATTGGTATTTTTTTAAAAAAAATCTAATAAAATTTAAAAAAATAAAATAAAAAAGAGCTAATATTCCTCTGTTCAGGCCTCTACAACAACAACAAAACATATTTGTTGGAGTAGTAAATTTTTAAAAGTTTGAGAGCTATCACTTTGGAGACTGGGCTACATTCATAGCAAAACCATCACAATAGAAAACAACAAAATAAAAGAAAGGTATTATTACCTCAATGATAGAGGCTAAGATGCTCAAGATTAAGGCACCAACATCTGATAAGGACCCATTTTCCACATGCAACATCTTTTGCAACTGGATCACTTGGCAGAGTGTTCATTTTGCTACTTTAGATATAGTTTCCCCTCACAAGTCAGAGACCCTGCCTTCTATTGTTATCATATTAAGGATAGATTTTCAATGTGAATTTGTTCTTAAGATATATTCAGAATGTATTTCCTAAGAAGCATGATGTAGTAAAATGGTAATTGAAATGTAATGCAAAATAGTGAGCTGGAAGTATGAGAGAATAACCTTTACTTAGCATAATACAAAACAAATATGCAAAACTGATAATTTAGGAAATAGGAAATAACATTGAAATTAGTAGTAGCTATCAGAAGAAACAGCTGAAAGAGTAAAAAATGATTGTTGTTGGAAATGAGAAGAATAATGAGATAAGGTACAATAATTTCTCATTTTTAAACTATAAAACTGTTGTAATGAAATATGTTTACATTGGTTAAGGCAGAGGAGATTTTGATTTAGAGGAGATGATGCTCAAATCTTTTGTTTTAAAACAGCAAGCACTATACCTCATTATAGAGACAATATCTATTAATAGTAATGGTGAGAGCTGTGGCCTGCCATAATGTTTCTGGGCTCCAGAGAAGAGGGTGCTCATTTTTACAATCTTCCTCTCTTTGGGAAGGCAGTGAAGGCAGGAAGGACAGGAGGAGCTACAGTCACATGACTCCTCTGAATCCTTGTGCTGCTGCATTACATATGGTCCTTCTTTTCATTACAAATCCCAGAGAATTGCAGCAAATACTTGAGAAAAGCAATATGTACCACAACAGCCTGTAACTTTTTAAAAATATGTGAATGTAGGTGCAAAGAATGCACAATGCTATGTAAAACTACCCATTCCAAATTAATGGTAATTCTTCTTAAACTGATTGCCATTTTAAAAAAATTGATATACTGTTAAATATTAACCAACCAATCAAAATGAATTCATTACTACTTTCACTTTTATTGTAGCAAAAAGTTACTTAACACAAAATTTACCCTCCTAGTATCAAACAAAGTTTTGCTGACCAAATAATCATATTTATCGAACTCTAGAAACTCCCACCTTTATAACTGAACTTCAATGCACACTGAGAAATTCTCACCCTATCTTCTTTGAGTCTCATGGCAATCACCCTTCTATGTTTTTTGTTTCCATGAACTTGGAACAAAGTGTAGTGCATTAGATACAGCATGTTAAGTAGAATCATGCAATAGAAATCAATTAATTTGTTGTATATTTATTAATATATTAATAACAGTTACCTCATGAAGTCAACCCCTAAGTGATTCTTTAATCCTAGAAGGAAAACTATCATTTTCCCATACTCACTCCCTGGGGGTCACACTCTTAGCAACTTAAGGAGCTTAATTAAAGTTTAAAGTGCTCTTCAAAATAGTTATATTCATTTCTATAAGAAAACTTCAAAGGTTTGAAATCAACAGAACATCTATGGTGTGGGAAAATTGTCTGTATTGTGTCAATCATGATTTAAATAAATGCTGATTGGTCATTAGCCAGGATGTATAGGTGGGACAACCAGACAGGAAGTAGAGGCGGAGCAAGGAGAATAGGAGAATTCTGGGAAGCAGGAAGCTCTCTCGGGATTCCTCCCCAGACCATTGAAGAAGCAGGATGTGACCTGCCCTGCTGAGAAAGGTACTGAGCCATGTGGCTAACATAGATAAGGATAATGGGTTAATATAAGTTACAAGAGCCAATAAGAAGCCTGAGCTCATGGGCCAATCAGTTTTATAACTTATGCAGACTCTCTGTGTGATTTTTCTCTTGGACTAAACAGCCGGGGGACCAGGCAGGACAGAAACCCCAACAAGCCAGCCCTTATGCTACACATCTATACCTAGCAATTGGAATAATATGTGCACTTAATGTGCAGTCCATGAAGTGGGGGATTCAAGGCAAGTTTGTGTCACTGCAGTAAATGAAACTTAAATGAGACAGTTCCACAGGAAATTCTCATGAGGGACAAAAGGAGTTCTTGTCAATGTTCAACCTCATAGTTTTCTAATCACACTGCCTGGCCTTGATCAATGGTCGCTTTCTTCTTATCACATTACATTTCTAATCATCTGCCTAAGTAGTACTACTGGTAAGAGCTACTTAATTTCTTGCTGTCTGTATTTACTTAATAGGTGCACCTGTAAGGGCCATATATTTAAACAAAAAATGAGTCAACCATTCTTCTGGACCCATTGTCTTGGTTGTTTGCAAGTGAACTCCATAAAAAACTCTTGGCTTCCAGATCACATACCTGGAAAAAGAAAAGAACAGCAACCTTCCCCTTCCGTGAAGAAATAAAAGCTCCTGGTCCAGTGGTCTTAATTAAAGTCATTGTTCCAGATAGTGAAAAGCTGGACTCACCTGGGAAAATGAGAAATTTAACAAGTGTAATATACTGACATTCAAGAAGAGGTGTGTGTTCATCCTCAAGCATAGGAAGGAAAGACTCTCCTGTTTGGTCTCAAAATAAATCCTAAAGAATTCCTCTTTAATGTCTTGGTTCTAAATTAGTCACAAAATGAGTTTAATTTTAAAATTAGATTTCAGAGTGATCGAGACACTTATACACAATAAATCATCTATTAGATAAGCTGAGAACTGAAATGTTCTGTATTTTGTGCACACCTCAATAATCCTTTGCTGCTTCTATGGACAGGACAACCAAAGAGCTTTTATTGCCATGGTTTTTAGTTATGGCCCAACTATAGCTTATTATAATTCTTTCTCATGTTTTTGTAAGATTTAAAATACTGAATTTTACCTCTAAACTCAGACATAAAGCCTTTAAATATTTTCTTGAGATAAAAAAGAGATTAAAGTTTTAAATAGAAATAATATTATAAAAAGAAGTTTCCAAGACAAATATCCTTTTCAGGAAATGGTCTCTTGGTAATTACACTGTGAGCATTTAAACACTGTGATTACAGTTTTCAAATGACCAGAAGTCATTTCTCCAAAGCTTCTTCACCACCCAATTACCGGATCATGTGCTTCTCTTACGATTCTGGCATGATTCAACTTGTGTTTGGGAGGGGGATAGGTGCTGTTTATGATCAGCAGCAACAACAAAAATCACTCTCTTTTGTGAGACTCAAAAGGAGGGTTAAGTATTGCACTCTTCTTGTGAAATCAAGCAGGTGGACTACATGTGTCGGGAATATTGCATTTCTATAGTTACTTAATGTTTATAAAAATCCAAGCTAAACCTGCTATAAGAACTATCTTCTGTTTTGTATTCTCTCTTTGAAGAGAAATGAAGTATTTAATAGCAAATCCTGTGTCACCTAGAGCTACAATACAAATACACTGATACATTAAAAAAAAGCTTTATGGAAAGATCATAAGTGTTCTATTATCAATTGTGAGACTGGAGAGCAGGAATCCTATAATGGAAAACAAGGAATGAACTGAAAGGAAAGTGGTTGATGACCCTGGACAGGCACCAACAAAATGCAGAGTCATTTCTAAATTTCCATGAAGTCAGTATCTGCTCTTCAGTGGGGCAGTTTGGGGGAGCAAATCTCTTCAGATTCCTTGCTAGATCCTAAGGACACCTGGTGAGCACATAAAGCTCCTATTTTATTTTCTTAATCAAAATAGATTCTAAAGAAGGAGGGTTCCTTGAAATAAGCTCTCACTACCCCTGGGAGCTTAAGAAGTTAGTGGAACAGAGCAGAGGAGTTCACAGGTCTGGGAGACCAAGGATGAGCAGCCAGATTCAGTCACTCCTGCCTGTGCTATGTCATCAGCACAGGCTCTGATCCAAGTTTAAAACACTTACCAGTCTGTCAGAACGACAAAACAAACCAACCGTCTCTAAACAGTTTCTGGGTTTTATTTGAGTTTAAAACCCAAGGTTAGTGAAGACTAAGTAGTTAACATGTTACAATTTTGTATTGTGTCTCCAAACAGAAGTCACAAAGGATTTCTTGTCTTTTGTTCTCTGTCAGTGTTGCTAGACTCTGGTCTTTTGCACAATTGTTAATCTTGGTCACTAGACTTTCCGTATCTGATTACTAAACCTCCAAGCTGCCTGTGTACAAAGCAAACAATAGCTAGAGAGGACAAAAGTTCACCCATGAGACAGGATCAGAGTTCCAATAGAATGCTGGAGGGTCTTTTTTCCTATTTTCTTTTTAATAGGGAGAAAGCCAACAGGACAAATGATTATCATTGTCTGTGCTGGCATGAGGACAGATAGTGATATTTACACTTAAAATTCCTCCTATCATTCTTACTGGCAAACCTCCAGTCAGCTCATTCAGTTCAAAGCAGAACGAAAGGTATTACTTGTGTAGACAGCATCAGGAGAGTCCCAGTAGATTGGAACTTGCTATACTTAAAACATGTCCTTCCTAGCAACTATTTAATAATCAATATTAATTAATTAAATTAATAAAATAAACAATTCTTAAACAGACAATAAAGTTTACTTTTATGGGATCTACAGTATCATAAATATTAATATAACATCGTAGTTATATTTATTAATGTATAACAATTACATACAGGATTTCTGAGCAAGAGCTGATGAGTGAGTAATTTAAATTCTCTTCCTTGTTCTGTTAGAGTAAATAGGTAGATTCTGATTACAATCATAAATTTAAGTTCATGATGCATAATATCTCAGAAACCATGAACATTTTGGTGTAAAGTTAGATTTGCCTGTCTCAATGTGATTCACCTACTTCATTGCTGGATTTTTTTTCTTTTTTTGACATTTCTCAAGTATTTCTTACCTTGAACAGCCATCAAAATTGAATGACCAATGGCAAAGCAAACCATAACTGTCATTGATTTGTTCATTCCATGCTTTTATTTATTTGATCATAAAACACTTTCTGTCATCTACTATGTGTCAGGTACCATGATAGGGTATGGAGAACAAAGAGGAGTAAATCATTACCTTTCGCTCTGGGAGTTCAGAAGTATTTCTAACATTTTAATAATAGAGATAATCATAGCAGGAGCTAATATGCCATGTACTATGTGCTTCGTGTGTGGCTGAATTTTCTATGAATTTTACACATATAATCTTTTAACATATATCCTTTTGAAAGTAGACATGTTATGATTCCTATTTCATATTTGCAGGCATGGACAGATTAAGTTACACAGTGACGAAGGATAGAGCGAGGCTTCAGATGCTAACAATGTGATTCACAGCCCTGCTTTCAGGTGCCATTTAAGTCACGAAATGGGCGTCTTACGTTCAGCATCAAATAGACATGAGGCAACACATCAAAGAGCTAGAGTTAAGAAGAAAGAGATAAAAAATGAAACGATGCTCTACAGCTGATGACTCTTGAATTCCTTTTTTTAAAATGGAGAGTGATAGTCATTCCAGTGAGATTACAGAAAGTTGGTAGGACCCTGCCAGGGTGAACTTTCTTGGCTTCTTTGCGCGATTTGTGTCTTATCCCATTCTGGACTCTTATCTATGGGAGTGGGTGTTTGTTGCTTTGTTTTGCTATTTATTTAGACTTTTATGAGCTACAATTTCTGAACTGAATAACTGCAAAGTCATTTTCCTGGTATACTTTATAGTGTCTTGGTTATATATTTAGCCCTTGAAACTCTTCTAGCACTGACATTGATAATAACTGTTCACCTTTATAGTGATATTTCATTTGTATTTTAATAAATAAATCTTACCTGAAGTTCAGAGTGTAAAACAACCCCACTGGTCAGCCTTACAGACCAGGCAGTGGTGACACACACCTTTAATCCCAGTAGCCACACTAGTTTGCCATAGAAACCTGGCGATAGTGGTACATGCCTTTAATCCCAGACATAGAGAGGAAAATGAGATGACAGGAGAAAGCTCTCAGACACAATCTCCTTCAGAGGCTTTTTGAAGGCAGGACCACCATTTTGGACTGAGGTATAGGTCAGAGCCAGTGGCTGGCTGTTTTGCTTTCCTGACCTTCAGGTTGAACCCTAATTTCTGTCTCTGGGTTTTACTAATTGTGCTACACACCTTAGTTAGCCCTTTAGTTTCCTGATGTGTGATTACATTTAACTATAAAATCAATTACCAAAGTCTCCATATCTCTACATAAGCCCAACAGAGAACAAAGACTGTTGAAATTCAGGTAATTAGTACTGAGGTGAGTAATATTCCAGTTGCACATTTTCATGGAGAAGCTGGTCACGATGCTGGGGAGTGACCCAGGAGGAACAAACTAGAAGGTGTACACAATGTAGATGAGTGTATCTAAGTAATATATGGTCAAGGAGTGGTTCTTATCAAATGCCACCCATGTTTGTACTATATTCCCATTCATTTGTTTTTAACTTTCCTGATTTGATGACTCTAATCCAAAGAGCCAGCTCCATCCATTCATTGTCCAGTTGTTTTATACCATGGCTCAGTCATCTCTGGCTTCGGCCACAGTGTATGTGCCTCTGCTCTGACTCATTGTGGAGTCTTCTCCACTCTGTCTTGTGCACTGCGGTCTTTTCTCTCTTCTCACGGGCAGTGGCTGTAGTGCTCATGCCTCTTTAAGATCCTTGGTGCTGATGGCCCATATTCAATCTTGTTGCAGGTTTCTTAAAAACTACTTGGTTGTAAAAGCTTTTCAGCCCAGAAGAAGGGGTGGGTAGGACTCATAAGTTCATATAAAAGGATATTTTTTCCTTTCTTCTTTTTCTCTGCTTTATTTTTCCCTGATTTTGTTCATTGCTGAACACCCAGAAAATACTTTTAATAGAACCACAATTGAATGTAATGATTTTTATTAGAGTAAAATATTTTCATTGAGGAAATCAAAAAATTTTGGCCAAACAGAACAATCAGGAATGAAGTTACGCTCAAAATTAATGATATAAATTCTTGCTCCAAATTGGTAAAATACAAGTCACAAAATTGACTTAAACTAGTTTAAACAGCAGATGTTTGGGGGGAAATCTGGTTTGCTCTTTCTGAAAGACAGAAACAAAAGCAGCAATGAGAATAGAGAGCAGTTCTTGAGACTGAAAATTGAGACAAATTTTACTTAACAGTTTCCCCTCCAATGATGCCAGCAGAAGGCCCTTTAGGGACAGGGGTTATAGCTCAGTTGGTGGAGTGTTTTCCTAGCATACTTGAAGCCCGGGGTTTGGTCTCCAAATATCACACATAAATTGGATGTGATGATGCCTTCCTGTAATCCCGCTACTCAGGAGATAGAAACAGATGGGTCAGAAGTTCAAATCCATCTTTTTGGCTATGTAGGAAGTTTGAGGTCATCCTAGGATGTAGGAGGCCCTGCTTTATAAAGCAAACAAAAAAAGTGATATGATAAAAATGAAGGTTCTTTAGTACAGAGCCAGGATGTACATGAAAGATTTTTTTTTAAAGGTCTGTGCTTTGGTAAATTATCTTACTGAAGTCAAGTTATAATTATATAGATGACACCATTTGGTTCTGATGGATATTTTCTTCCAGCAACTTTATGGTAGACTTTAGAAATTGGGGAACAACAGTCTATGTTCCTGTGGTTTGGTATTCATCAGAGATAAGGGAAATAAAAGCTCATATGGTGAACTGTGTCTAAATACTCACTGGAGTTTTAAAATGTGTGTGTTAGAATATAAGGATTCTGAAAAGTCCTGCAGTTAAAAGTGATCCTTAGCTTGTTAGACTTCACTTTTCCCTTAAACAATTGAACCACAGATATTACCATCTCCTAGCTTGTTATTTAAGCAATTTTCTTTATTCAAGGAATAAATGAACACTTAACACTAATTAGAACTAAATATAGGAGAGGTGATATCAGCCCCTAAGGTTGTATAGAGTTATGGCAGAAATTAGGTGAAGTAAAACTAAGCCTAAGAAAAGATTTCAGTAACATTTTACTTTAGGTTAAAATAAAAAAGTTCTTTCCTTTCCATTCAGAGAAATACCATTTCAAGAGTTTTTTCTTTTCCCTAAAAAAGGACTACTGGAAGCACAGACACTGAAAGCAACAATTAATAAATGTGGCCTCCTGAAACTGAGAAACTTCTTACAGTCAATAAGATAAAATGGCAGCCTATGGAATAGAAAAAGATCTTCACCAACCCTACATCTGACAAAGAGCTGAACTCCATAATATATAAAGAACTCAAGAAACTAGACATCAAAATACCAAACATTCTAATTAAAAATGGAGTACTAATCTAAATAGAGAATTCTCAACAGAAGAAACTCAAATGGCCGAAAGACATTTAAAGAATTGCTCACCATCCTCAGTCATGAGGGAAATGCAAATAAAAATGACTCTGAGATACCATCTTACACCTGTCAGAATGACTAACATCAGAAACACTGATGACAGCTTATGTTGGAGAGGATGTGGTGTAAGGGGAACACTTCTTCACTACTGGTGGGAGTGCAAACTTGTACAGCCACTTTGGAAAACAGTATGGTTATTTCTCAGAAAATTTGGAATCAGTCTACCTCAAGACCCTTGGGTATTTCTACTCCTGGGTGCAATATATATATATATACATATATATGTATATATACATATATATGCGCATGCACACACCCACTTTGGATATATATATATATATATATATATATATATATATATATATATATCCAAAATATATTCACAATCTTACCACAAAAACATCTGCTCAACTGTGTTCATAGCAGCATTACTTGTAATAGCCAGAATCTGAAAACAACCTAGATGTTCCTCAACTGAAGAATGGATAAAGTGACATCTTGACATTTGCAGGTAAATGGATGGAACCAGTAAAATCCATCCTGAGTGAGGTAACCCAGACCCAGAAACACAAACAAAGTATGCACTCACTCATAAGTAGATATTAGGAATGAAGGAACAGATAACCAGGCTACAATCCACAACCCCATAGAAGCTAGGCAAAAAGGAGGACCCTAAGAGAGACACACATGGAGGAACCAAGGAAAGGGAAATAGTTAAAATCTCCTCAGTAAACTGGGAAAAGGAGAAAAATGGAGGGCATAATTTTTAGTATCATATCCACACCACAATTAAATGTATCAGATAAATATTTCTAAAGAATTCTAGAAAAAGTTTCTCAGCAACACTTGCACATTTAGTATCTCAGTAGAGAAAAATAATTTCCAATAATTCTATCTTAGGTTTATTTTTCAGGGCAATGACACACAAACTAATGAAAAATTTAAGTAACAACTCTAACAAGCATTCTGATTTAAAATTTTCTCTGAAATTATTTTCTTCTAAACAAAATGCCAGTTGAAAAAGTCTCTGTGAATGAGCTGCGTGTGTAGGGATTGCTTCTCTCCAAGTTGTTGAAGCACCTTCACAATAGTCTCTTCTTTTCCATGCTCCATCCGTTTTCTTCCCTCTTCACCCACATGAAATAACACATTATTCTGGGGTCACTAATTAGCTGTACACTCTAACATCATAATTTTATAACTAATATATCAATTAAATTCTTTACATGAAAAATTATTATGTAGAGAGAAGAAATCTTCATTTGCTGCATTATATTCTGATGAACAAGAAGAGGTTTCCCCCATTGGCATCTTTAAAGGGTGATAAATTGCCAGGTAAAATTTTCAGTGGAAGAAACATTCCCCACAGAAAGTTATAGTCAGTACAAAATACCACAACTTGAAGAGATGCAATCTCATAATTTTATCATTGCAGAGATGGAACACTTACAGATAGCAATTTTTCTATGATCATGTATAATAATTAGAAAAAACAGAATTTAATTTTTTTTATTCATAGACCAGTAGTTACATTCATAGCTCTCTGTAGACAAATCACATTTTTTCTGCTGATCAAATGAATTTATAAAAGTATGAAAAATAAAAGAGTTTATATATAAGCATTAATTAAGGGATTGGGGTTTTAGTTTTATGGAGAAGTGTTGATTTAGCAAGGACAAAGCCTTGGGTTTGGTCCTTAGCAATAAAATAAAAAGCAAACAAACAAATAAATAAGTCATAAATACTTATTAAGCAGTGGTGTTTGTGAATAACACAGTAGCAATAGACTGAGGCAGAACACCCTGAGTTCTAAAGCAACTGCTGTTTGGTGAAATCTTGTCCATACTTATGGGACTGAGGAAATAACATAGGGTGTGTTTCTATCACATGATTTATACTTGATCTTCTAATTTTTTAGAGTCCAGCCATTTGCACATTGGTATTATTGAAATATGCATCGCTAGCTAAGCCTTCTGTTGTAATTTGTAGCATCTTAAATCTCATTGAATCTGGAACACCTTTTCTCCTAAATTCCTCAAGTAGGAAATTAAAATTTGAGCTTGTATCTCAATCCACCACAGGAATTTTCTCATCACCCCTACAACTTCCTAGTCCAGAAATTTGTGCTCTTCCCTGGACATCCTTCTCTCCTCGATCATTACATTGAATCATTTCCAAGCCCAAGATGGACTCTTTCGTGTGCTGTGCAGTCATGTTCTCTCTTTCAACTCCCCGTCATTCCTGCTTCTGTGGCACTGCCTCCTAACTGCCTTCCTGCAGCTCATGTTATTGTCTCTCAAGCCGAAGCAACAGAATATTTTTACTTGTGTATCAGAACTCTTTCAAATTCAGTATGTAGTGGTCTTCATGGATCCTTGCTTAGGCAGCAAATGCTAAAGCTCATTGGCTCAAACTGCTGTTTGAGCTCGCTCCAACCAATACAACAAGCAATGCTGTTTCCTTGCCGTTCCATCAAATGTTGAAGGGTTATACAAAGGGAAGAATACAAGGTTTAGAGTAGTCTTTATGACACATAATTAAATAGGTTTCTAATAATTTTCATTAGTTATACTCATTTCAATGAATAATTTTTTACTTGAGATTATGTAGGTAAGTATCAATATAGAAATGGATTTGTGGTTTTTTTTTCTTTTTAAAGTGTTTACTTAGGTCATATAATAGCAGGGAATTTGCAATGTTTATAAATGTTAAGAGAATGATGGAGAACAAAAGCAAATAAATGTAAAAAATGCAGAATACATACATATAATTTCATGTTTTTGTGTGTGTATGTACATGTGCGCATGTGTCCGTGTTAGCATGTTTATGCAACTCCTCACTTCTCCCAGTCCCAATTAAAAGAAATTTTGAACTATGGCTTCATCTTCAGCTTTAGTGTCAAAAAAAGTAGCTATAGGTCTTAATTGTCTGTTTTGGTGGTGGTATTCAAAGACTCTGTCTGCCAAAGATGACCTTGAATTCATGCAAGACACTGCTAAATATCAGCATTGCAGGTATGTACCACTTTGGCTGACTCAATGACTTCAAAATTTAAAAACTGCTATTTATACATTCTTTAGGTTATAATGGAAGATGAATTTGGATATTCACTTTAATCTTTTTACTATGTAAGCTGGGTATTCTCTTAAATTTTTTTACTGAATGTTTATTCACAAGCTCACAAACTTCATAGTTTTTCTAATTTCTTTTGGCACTATGTTAAAAGCATCTGTACTTTCATTTTATTCCAAAGAAGCTAAAGAGTCCAATTAATGACAGAATCATCAGGGAGCCAAGCTGACTAATGCATTTTACACATCTGTCCTAACAAGCACATGAGATCACAAAACCTGTGCTTCCTGTATCTTTTCTGTTCAGCCTATTTGACTGAGAAATTTATGTGATTTTTTATTGAAAACAGTGATACTCAAAAGGGGATGGGGTTGAAGATGTAGTTCAGATATAGAAAGTTTGTCTAGTATAGTGTGAAGCACTAGGTTCAATACCCAATATAAAAAATAGTAAATCAGTTATGCTTATTTAGACACTTAGTGCCCTTAAACCCATCCAGAAACACCATTTTTATTTTCATTCCTTCTCCAAATGGTTAGCATATCTCAGCAGGCCCAAGAAACTCATATAAAATTATGCTTAAGAAAACACCTCTGGGCTGGAGAGATGGCTCAGTGGTTAAGAGCACTGCCTGCTCTTCCAAAGGTCCTGAGTTCAATTCCCAGCAACCATGTGGTGGCTTACAACCATCTGTAATGCAATCTGGTGCCCTTTTCTGGCCTGCAGGCATACACGCAGACAGAACATTGTATTCATAGTGAATAAATGAATCTTAAAAAAAAGAGAGAGAGACAGAAAACACCTCAATATATGCATACCCAATCAATGAAAATTATATTCTCAAGCTCATAGGACTTCCAGAGTCAGACAAATGCACATAATCTTCTTAATTCTATATGGTGTAGGAGGTCCTTCTGTTTATGTGTTGCTTTCATTGGTTAATCAATAAAGAAACAGCTTGGCCTGATAGGGCAGAACTTAGGTAGGCTGAGAAGACAGAACTGAATTCTGGGAGGAAGAAAGCAGAGAGAGAGTCTCCATGGAGATGCCAGGTCAGACATGCTAAATCTTTCCCAATAAGCTACAGCCTCGTGGTGAACACAGATTAATAGAAATGGGTTAAATCAAGATGTGAAAGTTAGCCAGTAGGAGGCTAGAGCTAATGACCAAGCAGTATTTTAATTAATACAGTTTCTGAGTGATTATTTGGGGTGTAAACTAGCCGGGCAGCCAGAACAAAGGGCCCCTGCTCTCCCTGTAACATCTATAGATGAAGACATTGATTTCACCCCTGAAATTAGTCAGGCATAACTTATAAAAATACAAATTGATGATGTATTTGGCATTATTTTCTGTCCAGAGGTCATTGGTGACAGGAGAGTTGATTCGAGCTACCAATTTAGAAGCACATGTTCTATTGCAACATTTCAGTAATATCCATTCTTAAGCCCATTTCATTGGATTGCTTCTCTCTTTTAATTTTTCTTCCTTCTCTTCTTTTTTCACTTGTGTTTACCACGTATTGGCTCATGTCAGCCAGTGTTATAAACACTTTAAACAGAATCAGGGGATATGTTCATATGTGGACAGTCAATGGCAGAGGTGAGATTCTAGAAAAAGATTTTTTTATTTCTGCAATGGAATTTAAAATTTATCTTCTAAGTACCAGAGAGTGAGCAATGTTGGATATAAGAGTCATATGAAGATAACAATAAGAATATAAGCTTATTGGGTTTTTTTCCTCATATCATGAACAATGTTATATTTTCCTTTCAGGTGGGTATGATTTGAATCTTAAATGTCTCCACACAGGCTCCTGTATTTGAACACTTGATTTCAAGATAGTAGTGGTGTTTTGTTGTAGTGGCATTTCATTTTTAATCTAATAAATAAAGCTTGTCTGGAGATCACAGAATAAAGCAGCCCCAATGGTCAGTCTTACAAACCAGGCAGTGGTAACACACACCTTTAATTCTAATAGCCACATTAGCTGCCATAGAAACCCGGTGGTGTATGCCTTTAGTCCAATGGTGCACATCTTTAATTCCAGCCCTAGAATGAAATAAATGAAAGGAGGAGTCAGCTCTCAGACAGTCTTATTCTGAGATTCCTGGAGGCACAATCACCATTTCAGACTGAGGTAGAAGTAAGAAGGAAGAAGGAAGAAGGAAGAAGGAAGAAGCAGTGGCTGGCTGTTTTACTTTTCTGATCTTCAGGTTGAACCTCAAATTCTATCACGCTTCATTTTACGATGCTGTGGAATCTTCAGTTGTGCTTGACTGCTTGGGAGGGGCCAGCAGGGATAGACTTTTGAATACCATTGTGCAGTCATCTTTCTGGGGTCTCTGTATGCTTCCTGGTCAGGTGAACTTGTGACTCTGAGAAACAATCCTGTCTCCAAGGTCAGAGCTATTTCAATCATCCTGTGTTTCCATCATGAAAAATTGAAATCCTTCTAGACCCAAGAGACAAACCTTTCCCCTTGAGATGTTTCTATCAGGTTCTTTGTCTAAATAACAAGACTCTAGGCCGACTAACTGAAAGAATCCTTAGCCTTATATCCCACAGAAAAAAGTCTAGTCATGGGAAAAATCTAGCCTACCACATTTTTCTACCACCTCCAAGTTAACTGTCATCTTTAAGTTTCATGTACGTGAAAAAGAAAGTTTTTAAACTTCAAATTTTAGTGTCTGTGAATTGGGTTTTAGAATGTAGCCACTTCTCTCTGATTTTACATTGTCCATGGACATCTTCACACTGTGAGGGATATGTTAACTTTCAGTGATAAAGACTAAATAATCAAGACAGACAAAATCTTTATAGAAAAAGGTTGCAGATAAAGGTAGATGATATGTTAGAGAAAAGTCAAACATGGATGGTGTGGGAAGTCCTTCTGTATATGTGTTACTTTTATTGGTTAATGAGTAAAGAAGTTGCTTTCAGCCAATGGCTTAACAGAGTAAAGCCAGGTGGAAAATCCGAACAGAGACATAGAGAGAGAGAGTAGGCAGAGTCAAAGAGATACTGCTGGCCAAAACCTTACTGGTAAACCATGAGCCTCATGATAAAATACAAAACAATAGGAATGGGTTAATTTAAGATGTAAGAGTTACTTAATAAGAAGCCTAAGCTATTGGCCAAGCAGTGTTGTAATTAATACAATTTCTGTGTAATTATTTGGGTCTGGGTGGCCGGGAATGAACAAGCAGTCTCTATCTACACATGGACATGCTGAAGAGTGAGGAAGCAGTAGATATTCTTCAATCCTGTGGGTTTAGCCCAATGGAAAGAGCATGTCCATGCAGGCCTATGATAGTTTGAGATGTGGGAGACAGTGGAAGCAACCATTGCCAGGCCAGCACATAACCCAGTCCCTAATGTGTAATACGGATCTGTAGCAGTGGATCCCCCATAGAGAATGTGGCTTCTTTATTTTATTGTATTTAAAGTCATAGCCTAGAAATTTATCCCTATGATACCTCAAGCTGTACAATGGCCTGTTTCTGTGACTCTCTTTGTTGGGGATGTGACTGTAGAAGACAACAAGGAATTTCAAAACTGGGTGAGAAAGTGAATTTTATAATGGGAAAGGAAAAAAGAAAGTTCAAACTTTTCAAATAGCAGAAGATCATGGAAAGGCCTATGGCTATAAACAAAGGGTCTGAGACCCTGCATCCTGTTATTCATGTCTTATTGTCTATCTAGACGCAAGATGAAGCTTCAGTATCCATTTCTCTCAAGACGTCCTCCAGGGCTTAATGCTTTGATAATTTGAATGAGCCTGTTGTTTTGCTAGCTCCTAAGGAATCCAGGGGAAAGTTCCAGTGAAGGGATGACCACGGCGATAGCATAATCCTGCAAGCAGTAGTCCATCATTTTTCTCTAAACATCTACACTGCCTTAAGGAGAAGTTAGGACTTCTCCATTTCATTAATTATTCTCTAAGTGCATCACAAAGTGTCTTAAAAATAGATAAGCAAGGATTTTGATGGGCATTGGATTGAATCTGTGGATTGCTTTTGGTGAGATTGCCATTTTGACTATGTAGTTCTGCCTACCCAAGAGCATGGGAGATCTTTCTACTTTCTGCTGTCTTCTTCAATTTCTTTCTTTAAAGATTCAAAGTTCTTGTTAAACAAGTCTTCCACTTGTTTGCTTAGAGTTACTTCGAGATATTTTGTGCTATTTGTGACTATTGTGAAGGGTGTTGTTTCTCTGATTTCTTTCCCAGCCCATTTATCATCTGTGTACAAGAGGGCTACTGATTTTTTTTTTGAGTTAATCTTGTATCCTGCTACATTACTGAAAGTGTTTATGAGTCATAGAAGTTGCTGATTTCAGTGGAATTGCTGGTAGTTTCTCTCCATTTAGCAAAATTCTTCACAGACCTCGAAAAAACAGTACTCAACTTCATATGGAAAAGCAAAAAGCTCAGGATAGCCAAAACAATGCTGTATATTAAAAGAACTTCTGGAGGCATCACAATCCCTGACTTCAAACTCTACTACAGAGCTACAGTACTGAAAACAGCATGGTATGGGCATAAGAACAGACAGGAGGACCAATGGAACCGAATTAAAGACCTGGATATTAATCCACAAACCTTCGAACACCTGATTTTTGACAAAGAAGCAAAAAATAAAAAATGGAAAAGAGAAAGCATATTTAACAAATGGTGCTGGCATAACTGGATATCAACATGTAGAAGAATGAAAATAGACCCATATCTATCACCATGCACAAAACTCAAGTCCAAATGGATCAAAGACCTCAACATAAAGCCAGCCACACTGAACCTTATAGAAGAGAAAGTGGAAAGTACACTTGAATGCATTGGCACAGGGAAACACTTCCTAAATATAACCCCAGCAGCACAGACACTGAGAGAAACAATTAATAAATGGGACCTCCTGAAACTGAAAAGCTTCTGTAAAGCAAAGGACATGGCCAATAAGACAAAACAACAGCCTACAGAATGGGAAAAGATCTTCACTAACCCCACATCAGACAGAGGTCTGATCTCCAAAATATACAAAGAACTCAAGAAAATGGTCATCAAAAGAACACATAATCCAATAATAAAAAAAAAGTACAGACCTAAACAGAGAACTCTCAACAGAGGAATCTAAAATGGCTGAAAGACATTTAAGGAAATATTCAACATCCTTAGTCATCAGAGAAAGGCAAATCAAAACAACTCTGGGATTCCATCTTACACCTCTAAGAATGGCCAAGATCAAAAACACTGATGACAACTTATGCTGGAGAGGTTGTGGGGTAAAGGGAACTGTTCAGCATTGCTGGTGGGAATGCAAGCTGGTACAGCCCTTTTGTATGTCAGTGTGGTGATTTCTAAGAAAATTAGGAAACAACCTTCCTCAAGACCCAGTAATACTACTTTTGGGTATATATCCAAAGGGTGCTCAACCGTGCCACAAGGACATGTGATCAACTATGTTGATAGCAGCTTGTCTGTCATAGCCAGAAACTGGAAACAACCTAAATGCCCCTCGACTGAACAATGGATAAGGAAAATGTGGTAATTTACACAATGGAGTACTACACAGCAGAAAAAAAATAACGACATCTTGAATTTTGCAGGATGGAGCTAGAAAACATTATTTTGAGTGAGGTAACCCAGACACAAAAAGACAATTATCACATGCACTCACTCATAGGTGGTTTTTAAACATAAAGCAAACCAGCCCACAAATCACAATCCCAGAGAACTTAGACAACAATGAAGACACTAAGAGAGACTTACATAGATCTAATCTACATGGGTAGTAGAAAAAGACAAGATCTCCTGAGTAAATTGGGAGCATGAGGAAGGACATTGGAGGAGGGTTGAAAATGGGAAGGAAATAGGCAGGGAGGGGAGCATAGAAAAATGTAAAACTCAATAAAAGTCAATTTAGAAAAAGAAAATAAAATGGATAAGCCAACAAACTCTGCCATTTTGACCTAGATTTTTCTTGTTTTAAACATAAAGGCTCAAATCCTAGGAACCCCTTTTGGTCATGGGCCAGGTATAATGATATTTTTTTCCTACCAAAATAAGGGAACACATGAAATTGACAGTTTCTGAGGTCAAAGCTCGAGGACATCCCAGTCTATCTGGGAGAATGCACTGAAGACAAAGGTTTATTTCATGTATGATTATTTAATTATTTATAATTCCTTAGCACTCTACTTAGTATTTATAATATTTTGTGACCAATTGTTAGTCTTTGTAATGCAATGTCAAATATCACAGCAAAATCTAACTAGGTGAATATCTATTTTGTTTCGTGGTCATTTCATTGATGTGGGATTGAAGTAAATTGATCACCATGGCAGGGAGTGTATGGTAGAATAAAATCGTTGGTGTCATGGCAGGTAGGAAACAGAGAAGGGAAGTGACTTGGAATGAGGTCTAAGCCCTGAGAGATTTGTCCTATGACCTTCTTCCTTCAACCAGACCTAAAATCTCCCCTTTCCAACATAAGGTCGCCAAGTGGGTACTGGCTTTCAGTATTTCAGTCTGTGGAGAATACTGAATATTCAAGCAATAAAATTTTTTCACAGAAAAGTAGTTCCTGCAAATGCTTATATACATGTATTGCTTGTTTAAACACGAATTAAGTGTTACTCAAATAAGTAGAATCAGCAAGAGGAGAAAACAAAGGCCAGAACTATAAGCTCTGTACATTTAGAAAGCAGGCAGGAAGCTAGATGATATTTTATATGGGTTATGAGCAAACTGATTCTCTGTTTGGGTTTAATGACACAGGCAGTGATTGTGAGGTGATGTCACAGTATCCTTTACTCTCCTTTGCTGTAAGGATTTACAATTAATATGATGAGTGTGAACAGTGTAGTTAGGAAAATATTGAGTGGCTCAAAATTGGGACGTCAACGAATCACATGATCCTAGAGTTCAAGAGAGTAGAGGACATCTCCAGCGGCATTGAAGAAGACTCAGTATATAAGAGCATGTCCTGTGAAATCATGAAATCCCAAGTTTCAACCCCCAGCATCCACACAATAATCCAGGATTAGCAGTGTATAATACATGCAATCCCCAGCATTGGGAACCAGAGAGAGGTGGGTCCTGGAAGCTCACTGGGCAGCCACCATTTCTGGAAAGGTGAATACCTGGTTCAGTGAAAAACCCTGTTTCAAGGCAATACAGCAGAGAATGACAGAGGAAAAAGACACTCATTTACTCCTCTTGTCTTCATGTGCATGCTCCTCCCCAAGTGTATGCATAACACACACACACAAATACATCAAAAAATTAAAAATAGCGTGAAGGTCAGAGAGAGAGAGAGAGCAAGTAAATAGATATCTTGAAAGAGGGAGACATTATGGGGTAGCAAGAAACCAGGCACAAGGGAAATTCCTAGGAATCCACATCAATGAACCCAGCTAAGAATCTAAGCAATAGTTGAAAGGGTACCTAAAATGCCCTTCCCATAAATCAGATTGATGACTACCTTAGTTGTCATCATAGAACCTTCATCCATTAACTGATGGAAGCAGATAGAGAGATCTGTGGCGCTAAGCACTGGGCCAAACTCCTGGAGTCCAGCCATAGAGAGGAAGTAGCAATATTATGAGCAAAGAGGCTAAGACCATAAAGGGGAACCCACAGAAACAGCTGACCTGAACTAGTGAGAGCTGGGGAACCTGCAGGAGACTGAACTAGGCCCTCTGAGTGTGGGTGACACTTGTGTGGCTTGGGCAGTTTGTGGGGCCAGTAGCAATGGACCCAGGATTTGGAGCCCATTCCTTAAGGAGGGATACCTTGCTCAGTGTAGATACAGCATGGAGGGCCTTGGTCCTGCCTCAAGTGATATGACAGACTTTGTTGACTCCCCATGGGAGGCCTCATCCTCTCTAAGGAGTAGATGGGGGTGGGGTGAGAAGAAGGTAGCGGGAGTGGGAGGACTCAAGGTAAAGGAAACTGCGATTAGTATCTAAGATAGCTTGTTTTAAAAATACAATAAAAATTTAGTAAATAAAATTAAAAATAAATTTAAAACAGACAGGGCATCTCCACAGCCATGCTTTCCAAAAGGCAACTGACTTCTGCCATCCCTCTGACCATCTCATGGCATATATTAAGTTTACATATAATAGAAAAATCTATGAATAATTGTAAATACCCTATTCTGTAAGGCATTGCCTACACATTTGTTGCTATTGGTCTATGTAGTGAAAGATGGAGCATACAATTAATTGATTTTAGAATTTTCTATGCAGCAGAGGGATTTAGAATTTCTCCATGCAGCAGAGGGAAAACGCTTCAGAAACTGAGGTTTTCTTTTCTGATTCTCAGTGAGCTAATCTGGGCTCTTCAATATTTCTAGCTGCTAATTGGTCCGAACATTGCCTTTCCACAGCAATGGGTCTGAGAAACACTTTGTTCGTCATTCTTTGACCTCACACTCATATAACTGCTTTGAGTCCCTATTTTGCTTTGCAGTTGTTTTTGCCAGATGATAATCACTACCGTATATTTATCAATCTCTGGTTTCCCATTTCCTTCTATATCAGTTCTGTTGTATATCTTTCTCACCTCAGCATGCTTCACCTAACTACTGTCTTGCTGCACAGCCTCCAACAACCTCATTGCAATACAAAAGGTGGGACCTGTGAAACTTCCTTACACAATACATACATGGGGCAAAATAAAAACTAGCATGCAAAGAGTAAAGGTTATTTTGGTAATTTTGCAAACCACTTTTTTCATGCTTTGAAGTTTGTAGACTGCCCTTGTTATTTGATAGATACGGAATGTAGAATTCTGATAATAGGTACTAATTTCACCATGGACACAAAAGTCAAGATTAAAAGCATCAGGTTGTGGTTACCATTTCCTGTGCTCCAGCAGCACACTGCACATGCTGTTTTCCCTAAGGGTGAAATGATTAAGCCTGGTCAACTAGCATTGTCAGGATATCCCATTGAATGATGTAACTAACATTTGCTCCTTGGGCTAGTAACAGAGAGGCCAGAGGGCTGCAGCTGTTACCTGGAATTCACATACA
This sequence comes from Ondatra zibethicus, assembly GCA_004026605.1. Lineage (NCBI taxonomy): Eukaryota > Metazoa > Chordata > Mammalia > Rodentia > Cricetidae > Ondatra > Ondatra zibethicus. The sequence continues at coordinate 43,228 of PVIU01003812.1, read as the reverse complement.
CGGCTTCTGCCTCAAGGTTTTTGCAGTTTTTCATTAAGGTATGTAGAGAAGCTAGGCAGTTTTCTGTTTAGATTACCAACAGCTGCCTTGTGCCTTGTTGTCTGCTTAAAGAAAGGCTGCGGAAGTTTCTTAGTCAAAGAACACATCCCTTATTCCTTACTCTGGATTTAGTAAAGTAAACAATAAATGCAGTTAGCGCAATGTACTTGTAGGAATGAATAGAGCCTGGACTCCAGGACCAGGATTCCTGGGGTCATGCAAGTCTTTCCCCATCGTGAATGAAGCTGATCCTCCTAAAGAGCCCACATGAGTCCTTTACAGATGGGCGCAGGGCTCACAGCACTCCACAGCTAGTTTCCCAAGCTGTCCACAGACTCCTTTATGAACCATTCAAGAAAATATGCTTCATGGGCTGAGTGCACTATCTTGATTTTTAGTAAACGCAAAAGAAAACAATACAACAAGCTATTTTCTAGTTTGGTGACCCAGCTTATTTATAATTAATTCTTAACAAATGTTGAGATTTTCCCAAACATCAAATGTTCTCCCAGATGGTAACTTTTTTTTGAAGATATTGATATAGTCACACACACACACACACACACACACACACACACACACACACACTAAAACAATTTGGGGATCAAAGTTAAGAGTTGATGTTCTTACGTTCAAGGGTCTGACCTTGTAAAAGGCCTAACTTCTTAGGTCTAGTATCCATTTCTTTAGTGTTAAGTGTGGTGAATTACCATTCTTTGCAGTATGTTAGCAACATGTACTGTAATGTACTAAGATGACCCTTTGGCTTTTATAAGGATCACATTGAGCAGTATTTGTACACTGGCTCCAGAAGAGAAAATGTTTTTAATAAATTGAATACATGGGGGCCTAATAATAATAATAATAATATTCCTATAAAGCTTTGATTACTGACAGGTTTATCAGAATAAATATTTGGCTTATGGACGTGACTCAAACTGTGAATCAAATGGTTATACATCTTGAGTGCTAAGATTGTGGTAAAAGAGTCAACAGGACTACTTGTGGTTTGGTGGAAAACATAAATAAATGAATACAGGTAAAATACTGTAAGAGGCACATCCTTGTACCTTAAATGAGGTGGTTGAACTTTGGATCTAAATGGAACTTATACCTAAGTTTGATTATGAGTAACTTTAATTCCAATGATCAGTATCCTCAAAAAACTGAAAGAAATACATCTCTGATTACTTCCTGGACTACCACTGACTCATCATCAAAAAGTTGAGAGACCCTGAACATTTGGATACCTAAAGAGGAAAAAATAACTATCCAAAAAGGATTGCTGAACAAATAGAAGTATGACTTATGATGGCAGGTCATCTGCAGGGAAGAAGATGGAGTCCCACAACAACTCACCTTGTTGATATAATGTCATGTTGCTGATACTGCTACTTTAAGACTGGTTTTGCATACCAGCTGCTTAAGATGGTTCCAACTTGATTAGCTAAAATGATGCACCTTCTTACAAAGTTCTGGCCAGAACTCCAAATAAGAATTTCAATAAATAAATAAATAAATAAATAAATAAACAAACAAACAAACCTATCAACTGCTCAAAGTCCATTTGCAATTATACCAGACAGTAATCTTAAAACTTAATCATCATTTTAGTTTTATAGGATCCCATAGAAAAAACAATGCCCACATGACAGTTGAAAGTAATTTTAGAAGACAACAGTCCTTCTCCCAACAAAGTTTGTCCTCAGGGTTAGGGACATCATTTAGGGGTTGATCATTACTGGTATAGGGTTGGAGGTTGAAGTGGAAATTTTGTAGGCTCAGGGATCTCACAAAAAAAGGAAAGGAAATTGAATGGGAAAAAAATAGGTAGATTAGTGTGAGTTTACTCACACTAATAATAAAAATAATAGTGAGTATTTGTGAGCTATTATTTATAGACAAGTTACATTGATATAGATTCTTGTATTTTCATACAAATTCAAATTTTATTAGTTATTTTTTCCTCTTTATGCATCCAAATGTTCAGGGTCTCTCAACTTTTTGATGATGAGTCAGTGGTAGTCCAGGAAGTAATCAGAGATGCATTTCTTTTAGTTTTTTGAGGAGACTGATCATTGAAATTAAAGTTACTACAAAATCAAACTTAGGTATAAGTTCCATTTAGATCCAAAGTTCAACCACCTCATTTAAGGTACAAGGATGTGCCTCTTACAGTATTTTACCTGTGTTCATTTATTCATGTTTTCCACCAAACCAATGCAAAGTTATTTTGCCAAAGTTGTAGTCTTTATGTTATATAGGTATTAAGTATTATGTTTGTCATACTTACAATTAGACTAATCAAGATTTTTAGATAATAGAAATTGTATTTTGCATAGATAGGCAATCTTCAACCTCTCCAAAGAACTGTAGAATATGTAAATAACTTAGGATTCTGTTGATGTGAGACATGATTGCTCCTGGCAGTACCGATCTATTCCCAAGAGAATGTTGAACACAGAAGACATTCTATTTGGAGATTGCTTTTTTCTTGGCCAAACTGGCCTTTGGGCAAGGAATATAACGTACCTCAGCCACTGGAAAAATGTACTGTGTCCAGACTGGACAAGCAGAATACAAGAAAAAAGACTGCCAAACCTTGACAAGACAGGGTAAGACCATTTTAAAATTATTCCTGCCTCTGAAAATGGTCTGTCTGTTACTCTAGGCCTTAGCCAAAGCTGGTTGCTCCAACATTGCAAATGAGACTCTGGGTGATTGTCCAGGTAGCCAGTTGTCTCTGTCATCTACAGCACATTTTGGAAGCTACTTCCTACCTACTCCAGTAATATTATGTCACTTCTCAGGCCTTCGATGAGGTTGAAGACTTTAGTTGTAGTTACTTTCCTCTTATGACTTAGCCAAGCCATTTCTAATACAAGACTTAGACTCCTTAGCATAGAATAATTATTAAAACATTTAGCATTCGTTGCCATTGAAACTAGGCAGTGCATGCTTTTAATGATGGTGGTGTACACCTTTAATCCCAACTTTAGAGAGGAATATAAGATAGGGGAAGACAGCTCTCAGGCGCAGTCTCCTGAGATTCCAGGAGGTAGGATTGCCATTTTAGACTGAGGTAAGAGCCAGTGTCTGGCTGTTTTGCTTTTCAGATCTTCAGGTTGAACCCCAATTTCTGATCCTGAGTTTTTATTTATCATCCTTCACTGCTATTGCTTGGACTGCTTGATGTTATGCTGTATAAACTGAACATGCAGGACCCACATAAAAATGACTGCTGAAGTTGCCTGAAGAAGGTGAGACAGACCTTCAGGGTTTCTGCTTCCTGAAAGAGACTGCCAGAGATTTTGCAGGACACAGAAGAAAGCAACTGATGACCTTTGCCAGTACAAGGCATAAGCGATCTAGAAATTTCATACTTCATGGAAAAGTCTGCCATAAACTATGGGCCTGTAGGCTGAAGATGGATACTGCAACAATAGGGAAGAACTGTGGGTCCAGACAACAAGATGTCTCTGTCAATTATAGAGTTTTAGAAATTGCTTACAATGCCCTTCCTGCTTACTTAGGTATTATATCCTTCTGGAGTCTTTGACGGAGTTGAAGAACAGCTAGTTATAATCAGTTTTCCTTAGTTATGATAAAATGTAGATTAGATATAAATGTTTAGACTCAGAAAGATAGGATAGATGATAGAGTATCTTTTTTTAATTTTCCAAATGTTAATGAACTAAATATTGTAACTGTAATTCTTGGTCAATAACTGTTTTGTTGCATGTAATCTTGCTAGGTTAAAGGTAAAACCTTCCTTTTTATTTAGACAGAAAAGGGGAGGTGATGTGGGATTCTTTTCTCCGTGCTGTGAATATGTTTTTTTGCCATTGATTAATAAAGAAGCTGATTTCAGCCAATTACTTAACAGTATATATCCAGGCTGGAATATATATGTCTCTCTCTCTCTCTCTCTCTCTCTCTCTCTCTCTCTCTCTCTCTCTGTGTGTGTGTGTGTGTGTGTGTAGAGTGAGAGAGAGAGAGAGTAGGTAGAGTCAGGGAGACACCATGTAGCCATCACAGGAGACATACGCCAGACACCAGACATAATCTTACCAGTAGGCCTAAATCATGTGGCAATACATAGATTAATAGAAATGGGTTAATTTAAGATATATGAGCTAGCTATAAATATGCTTAAGCTATTGGCCAAACAGTATTACAATTAATACAGTTTTTGTGTGATTATTTTGGGTCTGGGCAACCGGTAATGAACAAGCAACCTCTGCCTATACATAAAGATAATTACAGCCACCTTCAAGGATGGATAACAAAAACACCAATTATTTATGCAATAATTGGATTGCTGTACCATTATGTTTCCATGAAAGGGACTTTATAGTTAAGCAGAAAAAGACCTGGATAATTGAGGTACAATCAGAATCGCTTCCCTGAGAGCATTTATGACCTCTAGTATCTGGCTAATTTCTCACTGTCGTGTCTTAGTGTTGACAACAACAGCAAAATGTGCTAGTATTTTCATTACTTAGCATATCGCAGTTGCAGCTTTCAGAGCCTCGTCAGCATAGAGTGATATGAGAGGATTACAGATCATTTCTTTCCAAATAAATTGCATGAAAATATTCCATAATGTTCCTCTTCTGGTCATCTTAACCCTTTTATTTCTTTAAAATTTCTGGAGCATAATGGATAAGACATAATGGAGAAGAAAATTCTGGTTCCTCTTTTATTAAGATGTGGCTGGAAAAAATGGAGAGCTCAATAAAAATCAATAAAAAAGAGATGTGACTGGGAAATACAAGAGTGAAGATTACAGACTGAAGAACACTTTACTGATACACTCACAAACATAGTTACTATTAGGACACAGAGTGCTTCATTGAGCCTCTAGATAAGAGGAAGAGATATTTTGAGTATACTTACATAAATTTTTCCTTTATCTGAAAAGAGGGGATTTACAGATGTCACTTTGGAGAACTGGTGCTATGTTCTTTTCCCATGAACTTAGTAGTGTGATTAAGAATTGATTCACAAAAAGGTGTTTTTTACATTTTAATTATCCTTAAATTAGTGAGGTCACATACAAACACATCAATAAGGACAACAGAATTTTTACTTATATATATTTATATTGTTGACATGTGACTGTGGTGCACAGCAGAGCAGGCTGATAGAGAAGGTGCCCTGGTTGTGACAGATGTGAGCCATTTGGGTACAGCACACAGTACCTATGCAAGGAGAGAATCTGGACTTCCTGGGCTTCTTTAAAGATAAGTAAAGTAGTAGGTTTTAATTTGAAGCAAGAACCTAGAAGTCAAAAAGACCAGGTTAGTCCTCATTTCTCTTTATCAGTGTGTGCCTCAGAGATATTCTGCCTTCAGTATTGTGTGCCTTAGTTGACTTACCTATAACATGGAAAGAACAGGGCTACCATCAGAAAATTCAATGAGATATTATTTGGAAAACACTTAATGTAACTGATGTGTGGTTTTAAGTTCAGAAAGTAATGTTTTTAAAAGTTACTGAAAGAAACCAGTAAATCAAAGATATTTGTTGTACTGTGAAAGAAAATAATTAAATCTTAAGTGATGTGTGTATCCTGAAGGAAAAGAGACCTCAAAGAAAGAGCAGTATGCCTGAGTATAGATCAGGCATCAAATGAGGCTAAGGAAGGCTCGGTGGTTAAAAGCACTTGTTTCATAATCATTAGGACCAGAGTTCAGATCCCAGGGCACATGTAACAAATCAGATATCCAGAAAACACATATAACTCCAGGTCTAAAAGATCTTAGATCCTTTTTTGGTCTCTGAGTACACTCACAAGTACATGTACCAGCACACACATACACTCACAGAGACACACATGTACACATAACATATTTAAAAGAATTAAAACATGGGACTAAGCACAGGCAGTGAACAAGTCCATCCTTAAGTAGTTCAGGCTTTCTCCTACGTGGCATTACACTCACTTGACAATATCAACTACAAATCTGTGTACACAAGCTATCTTGCCCCAGTGTAAGCTGAAGTAGTGTAAGTTCTGGGAAACATGATGGAATCCTACTTAAAGTTTTCACTTAAGGGATAATGTGGCCTTCTGGAAACCTCAAGAGGAGTCAATGAATTAGGTCTAATTACAAAATATTGATCCTGAGTCAGAGAAATTAGTATGGGGTTGACTATTCAATGTAGCTGGGATGTCAGGGGTGTAAATTTAAAGTAAAATTATCTCCCCATTATCTAAATATGTATATTCCATTATTAGTGACAGACCATGATCCAAAAGTAGTAAGTAGAAAATTTCAGAAATGATCTGTAACTTTTAAATTATGCACCATTGTGAATGATGTGGCAAAATCCTATGCCTCCCTTTATGTCTTGCAAGAGCATGAGTTGCTACTCAGTCCCACATTCATACTCTGTATATCACCTCATGAGCTGGCATATGCATTCTATAACTCAACCCCTTGGTTGAGAGTAAACATGTAACCCAGCATATGCACATTACATGCATGCATTGCCTCTAGTCACTTTATAGATGTCCAAGCAAGGAAACTGACTGTCACTGTGACATGGGGCTTGTGTTAAAGTAATACTTGTTTTATTTGATCATCTGGTGCAAAAGTAGTTTTAGTGATTCACATCTGCCTAAGAGAATTCATAGAGTGCTTCCTGTCAAATGAGATGGTAAAGAAAGTTCTTCTCAATGGCAGGTAACTATGCCAATTATGCTTAACATTGTGGGAAGTGTGATCCATGAAATCATAAACATGGGGAAATTGTGCTAATTTTGCTGTTGCATTTTGAACTGACAACATTATAGCTACAGAGTGTGATGAAAGCTTAGTTATGGTTCTAAACGAGTAAACATGTATAGAAAAAAACGAACATAGTGAGGAGTTTCATAGCATAGCTGTGGTTTAGATATTCGCTGGAAGCATCTCAGTCATGGACAAGGGGCTTACTGTAGTCTAGAAGAGCTGTTGGCCTACTCTGTCTGCGCTTTAGTCCTGGATTGCTCGCTTTCTCTGGTCTAATGTGGTGCTGGTTACCAAGGTGAAGTTTCTATTGCTGTGTAACAAAGTTTTCTGAGTTTAGCCCCTTGCCATACCATCCATGTATCAACTGACGGTTCTGTAGGTGGAAGTCTACATGACAGCTTGGTGTTCTCTGTTCTCTGGACAGTTTAGAGCTGAGGCCCATGGAGCTGGCTTCTAACCTGGAGGTTATAAAGAAGCTTGAACTTCCCAGTCCACCGACTGTGCTGACAGAACACTGGTTCTTTTTTGTTTGTATGTTTGTTTGTTTTTTGAGACAGGGTTTCTCTGTGGCTTTGGAGCCTGTCCTCTTGTAGATCAGGCTGGCCTCGAACTCACAGAGATCTGCCTGCCTCTGCCTCCTGAGGGCTGGGATTAAAGGCGTGTGCTACCACCACCAGGCCAGAATACTGGTTCTTGTGGCTATGCATCTGAGGTCACTTTTGTCACTCACTCTAAGTCATGGTATCAGCCTTTTCTTTGAAGTCACTTACATTCCATGTCACATGTCCCCTCACACAAGCAAAGCCAACAACAACATATGGAGTATCTTCTTATGTGTAACATCCTTGTGCTAATTAGAGAAAATCTCCACTTATAAAGGACCCAAATTGGATGTCACCACTTCTAGATCATTCAGTCTTCAACATTTTAAATACATGTGTAAAATTCCTTCACAGCTCTGAGCTCTACAGAAATGGGGTGGGAATCTTGGAGTTTCTTCTATATGTCGGTGTCACCTATAATCCAGGGGTAATATTGTGTATACCTTGTAATATGGAGTAAGGGTGCAATGTTGTAGTATACACAACATTCCCACAACAGTTTGGTCACTACTAAAGAAATTGTTACCTGTTTTGGGGATATAGACATGGATCCATGCAGCTGCACCTAGGGGACTTCATGATGGATCCAACAGCAAGGAACTACATCTGTTATGTGGGGTCAGTGAGGAGGAGGCATTTGATCCTGGTGAGAGCCTACAGAGACAGGGCAGTGACATGCAGAGAGAGGGAGTACCCAAGGGAAAAAAACAGAACAGGAAAAGAAAGGGAAGGGGAGGGAAGAGAGAGGGAGTGAGGGGGAATACAAAGAACGCTCACATTAGAATCTCCTGAGAGATTTATTTCAAAATCACTTAGCTAAAATTAACCACAGACCAAATTGTATTGAAATTTAAGGCCAGTATATTTAAAAGCTCTGCAAGCATTTGGATACTCTGGGAATATTTAAAACTGCAAGGCTGAATGCCTAGGAACACACAAAGTACTTATGAAGCAGACACCTAATTTCTAAACACCTTCTAGGGTTGAGTAAAAAACAGTCCTTGGAAACAGATCTCTTTCTAATAAAAAATAAAACTTGTTCTAACTCGGAGTAGAACAAATGGAGATGAATTCCAATCTTTCAATTCCCTTCTTGGAATCTCAACCCCATAGTATGGGGCAGATCACCTCAGCAGGGCTCATGGGGAAGCAGCCGGATCAACAGAGACAGACTGCAAACAGCAGGATCAGTAGATACAGAGGGCAGAAGGAGCAGTGTTCCAGAGAGCTTACCCCTCTCAGCCCAACCAGTCAGTTCTAACTGGCAAACACCACCTTAGGTGTGGGCTTAAGGCAGGGCAGGGTTGGATGAGGGAAGAGACACAGACTTAAACACACGGAAGCCCACAGTCATTTATAAATCCAAATTCAGGGGTCCAACACTGGTTCCTCTACCACTAGGCTTACACATGGTTGGTGCACAGATATGCATGCAGGGAAAACACTCACATACATAAGATAAAAATATTTTTTTAAAAAATGCCTTGCCAATCCATACATACAGATTTCTTAAAAATAGTTATTTTAGAATTTCTTTAAAAGTTGTATACAAACTATCTACAATGGCTTTAAATTGAAAAAAGTATATATTTAATCATTAACATCACACTTCTTCTTGCCAAACAATTGAAAATAATTTCTTTTTATAAATTCCTATGTCAATTTATAAAATGTTGAAAGTGTCATTTGCACTTCAAAATAGTAATACCAACATCTTTATTGTAATTTTGTCTATTAAAAGTTTAACTCTGAAGCATGAGCTTTAATAAAAATATTACCATTAAAATTCCATGAACTGATTTTTATCTTGAAAGTACTTTCCAGAAAAGTTCATTTCCGGGCTCTTTTTATCATTCTACTTAATGTCAACTCCTGAGACTGGCCAAGATATTGGTGGGAGAAGTTGCATGAATGCAGGCCCTTGGACACTTTCAATTCTCTTCTTGGCTACCCATGCTCTTCTGATCCAAATCTCACAAGGGGGCTTATATTTCCAATATTGAAGAGCTGCAGGTCGATAGGATTATGACAGTGTCCAGATGCGCAGGGACAGTCCACAAACAGAGCAGATGCAAACACATAACCAGGTGTCCTTGAATTAAATTGGTCCTGACGTGAAATATATATTTCTAAATTATACGGGAGGAGACTGGAGACATGGCTTAGTGGATAGGCGTGTAGACTCCTCTTGCTGAATATAGTTTCCAGCACTAGGGTGCTCACAACTATCTGTAATTTCAGCTCCAGAAGACCCCTAGCCTCTGTACTCTGAGGGCACATGCACACACACACACTCGCTCAATTTTAAACAAAAATCTCAATTACTCTAACCTAAATTATTTGGGAAAATGGAAACTCTGCTTTGATGTGTTAATTCATTCTTATTTATTTTATAGATCTTACTTAGTTGGATTCACTTAATCTTGTTTGGATTTTTAATCTTTTTTTTCCAGGAAGAAATTTTAATACTTTTAATGTGAACAGACCAAGGTCCGGTGTCATCTTGCTGCCCAACAAGCACCGATGCCCTGAGATATTTTTCAGCCACTAACGTAGGATACAGAACAGAAGAAGCCTACAATAATTCACTGTGTCCTGAGTCCAGCCACTTCTCTATGAACACCATCTCTAGCTTTAAAATATGACCCATGACCTTGTACAGAACAAATCAATGAACTGAAAGATATGTGATCTAGTAGAGGCCTTCCACCTTTATTTTAATTTTGAAAATGCAAAATTGCCTGAATTCCCAGGCTGAAGTCCCAGGCTGAGAAGGCCAGTGCTATTTTCAGCTCGTCTCTGAAGAATATCCCAGAGGAGGGCAGGAGACACATCTGGGAAGCTATTTTCAGGCTTCTGGCTTTCAGGAAGACTCTGGAAAGTTGGGAAGGAATCAGAAGTGTGACAGGAAGTGATTTATGAGTGAAATCAGGTCAGGAGTACGAGGATGGCTAATCCAAGCACAGCAGGGATAGGCATGAAAGATGCCCTCACCTGCTCCTCCCCGGAGGGGAATCACACATTGTAAGAACTAGTGCTGTTAGGTAAAAGTCCCTAGTCACACTAGAGCTGAATGCATCCAGGACCATGAGATCTAGAAGCAAAAATTGTTAAGACAGACTACTCAGTCCCTGTTGGTGCCACCTTTTAAATTTTAAAATTCCACCCTTTGGAATTTTATTCCTAGTGTCGTGTAGCAGGCATATCCATACCTGTGTACATGCAAAATGTCTGCAGATAACTTGAAAAGTTTCATTTAAAAATTATGCAGGCACAGACACTTCTAAATGGCAGCATAATATGTATAGAGGACATCTCAGTTAATGGCTAACTATGAAAGCTATTTCATTGAAAACTATTTGATTAATAGTTATGAAGTAAATTATTTTTTAAAGATTTATTTATTGTGTATACAACATTCCTTCCATGTATGCTTGCAGGCCAGAAGAGGGCACCAGATCTCATTATAGAAGGCTGTGAGCCACCATGTGGTTGCTGGGAGCTGAACTCAGGACCTCTGGAAGAGCAGTCAGTGCTCTTAACCTCTGAGTCATCTCTCCAGCCCCATGAAGTAAATTATTGTGGTATCTTTTACTAATGATTATTTTCCTTAAAGTATGGCAACTTTTGCACAATATATATCATCATTTCTTTACTTTAATGAGGATAAGAATCACTTTATGACATTTATTAAAATTCAGGTTTTGACCTTATAGATCTGGGTGAGGATTGGTACTTGACTTTATTAATGAACTATCAACCAGGCCCAAACTGCTAATGTGTGTACACAGGAAACTGGAAAAAGAGAGAGATGACGCCCCAACTACACATCTTATTCTACCAAGTAAAACTCCCAGTACTAGAAATGACTTACATCTTGTCGAATCATTGGCCACAGAGTTCCTCTAGGTGCCCCCCCGAAAATTACAGGATATAGCTAATGCTATTGGCTATCCTTCACAACTCAAGAATTAGGCCCTATTGTTGAAAATGCCACTTTCTTATGTCATCAAAATGAAAAATTGAGCTGATGGCCAACGAGAAACTTCATTCCTACTGACTAGCATTCATTGTGCTGGAAGGTACTACGTACATTAGCAGAGGAGAAAAGTAATCATCAATGTCACCCAGCTAGGAACTATGTGGCTTACAATAGCTACCTGCCTACAAGATACACATGTGCAATGATGGTACAAATGTTTTGGGAGTAACCGGCCACTTTTTAAAAAATGGGTTGGAGACCTACTTTATGAGGTAGAGCCCCTACATGACACTGAGCCAAGAGCCTGAGACTAGATAGTTCTGGGGCCTAGAGGGAAACCTACTATTACTTTGCCAAAGGGACATAGCAACAAAATGACTCTTAATGACATATTGCCATACCCATAGACCACTACCTACGTAAAACTCATCAGAGAAGCTTTTCGCAGTAGATGGGAATTAACAAAGAGACCCACAACTCAACAAATGAGATTCTTTGGAAAACTCAGGCCTTAATGGGATATCTTTGTCAAACTACTGTTGACAAGTCTTGGGAAAACTTTCAGATGAGAAGGTGGAAAGACTACAATATCTGGAGGGAATTGGTGGATGATGCCAAGGAAAGAGAGTCTTCCAGACAAAACAGGTCTGATGCACAGACAGCACACATAAGAGCTGTATGAGATCAAGCTAGAAAAACAAATCACAGCACATAGAAAAGGAAGTGCTGCACAAAATCACACCTTTAGCCAGCAAGCTAATTGCAATTGATACCTGGTATCAATTAGGAGAAATCAGTTTTCTCCAATGGAATGACACTGAGTGTATCAACCACATTCCAGAAGAACCTCATGCTCAGGTGTATGTGGCAACACAAATTGGACTCCATGGCTGTGTGTGTGCGCGCGTGTGTGTGTGTGTGTGTGCGCGCGCGTATGCTTTTTGTTTTGTTTGGCATTTTTTTTGCCATTTAAATTTTTTTATTAATTTTTTTGCTTTTTATTCTGTTTTGTTGTTGTTATTGTTTTGCTTGTTTGTTTTTGCTTTGGTTTGTTTTGTTTTTGGAGAGAGAACATGAAATTGGGTAAGTATAGAAGTGGTGAAGACTGGGGAGGGAAATGGATATAATAAAAATATACTATATGAAAAAATTAAGCCAATAAAAAATGAGACTTTAAGAAAAGCATTTCCATGATCCAAATCTATCAATTCATGTACTTTTAAATTATGTCAAGAAGCAAAATGTTAAATACAGGAATTAAACTAGAATCTCACAAAAGTGATTTCTTACATGTTGTTCAAAGTAACTTATGCCTGCTGATTCTGGCTTATTTTCTTTTTCCTGAAAATTCAATGCCCTGTTTGCAGTCATTGCTTATAAGTACCCCCAGAAAGTATTGATTACTCTGGACAGGTTGAGGAAAGCCAGGAAACAAGAGTGAAGTTAACATCCTAAAGAATGATTCTGATGCTGCATATTTCCTCAATAGCATATGGCACATATTATTCAGAAAACATCTTGACTTAAAGTGAAGTGAATTAAGCAAATCACCTCCTTGGCAACAACTATATCACCTACCTAAGGCTGCTTTCCTACTTTTTGCATTTGACTGAAAACAATGGCTTCTTTAAAAATGTAACACTCGATTCCTTGAAAATTTTTAATTTTAGTGTATGTATTTCTTTTTCTCAAGTTACTAATTAAATTTATAATAATATACTCTTAAAGGCTTTCCTGTATACAGAGACACACTGGCTTTTCGTGTGTGTGTGTGTGTGTGTGTGTGTGTGTGTGTGTGTGTGTGTGTGTGTCTCAAGCTTGGATTTATGAAGGTCTTAAAAGTAAATTAAATGATTGTGTGTGACATTCACAAATGTTTATCAGTAACTTACAATTAAAGGGATTTAAATCCCTTCCTACTGATCTCATGAACAACATTAGAAAGTCTTTAGAATCCAATAGAAATCAAGTAAGAGTATGAGGGATATTTCACAAGCACAAGTGATATGATAGATTGATAGGTATGAAGGAAAGAACATACTCTTTGGAATGGTTTAGCTTTCTAGGTGTGTTCCCAAACAACCATTTCTCAAGGGCTCCATGAGAGAGTTCTACAAGGATGGCAGAAATTGTTGTAGACTTGAAGTCTGTGGTCTTTCTAACGTTTCTTGATTTTTTCTTTTTTCAATAAAAGGTTAAAAATGTCTTCTCTTTCCTATATAATAGCCCAGAGACTCAATCTTCCATTGATCTGAACATACCATAGCAAAAGACACATGAAACCATTGAAACTTGGAAGGGATCGTGTGCAAACTAAGATGTGAATTGCAAAATATGCAACTTCCAGGACTTAGCATAAAATTCAAAGCAAACCATTAACAATCATATGGATTGCACACCAAAATAATATTTCAGATATGTTTGTTTTAATGAAATTCTTATGATTAATTTTATCATTTGCTTTTCCATGTCTTAAAAATAGCTATTTTAAAATGCACAGTAGGTTGGTGTTCAGTGTCAGTACTGTTGTGTTTTATATATCTCAATTACTTTCTTTGTCTTGAAATGATACTGAACTTATCACTATATTTGTAAGTATTTTATTAGTAGTATAGCTTATTAATTTGATCATCTCCACTTGACAAATGAGGATTTGAGCTAATGAAGGCTTGAGGAAGTCACACATCCAGTCCAACCTAGTCTAGTGTAGTTCTAACCAACAAGGGTGACATAGTGAGGTCCTGTTGAACAACAACAAAAATTAGTACATGGAAAATCCTTGGTGAATAAAACATTACTTCAAATAAAACGCAGGATTGATCCTATAGTCTACTTTGAAGCCTCGATATACCTCTCCTCTGCACTCCTACTCTTGGCCTTGACACTCATTCTACCTTGTGTTATGATTTATTTTTTGAATATATTAATAGTGTGACAAGATGGTCTCTCAACCTCACAACGACTACTTTATATGGGATCCAAGCCTATAAAGTACAAAGCACTGGTAGCGTATTAATAATACACAAAATGGAAAAGATGGAAAGAAAATATATTAATGTTTAGAGAGGCTTCCCTGTACACTGAGACAGACTAGTCTCTTTCTGTGTATTTGTCTCTGTCTCTGTCTCTGACTCTCTTTATGTGGGTGTGTATAAACAAAGCTTTGCTAGATAAATTATAAACCCATTCTAAACCAGAGAGCAAGCCCATCTTACTAAGGAAGTTACTGGAAATAAAATCTTGCGTAAGCAACCAAAATTCTTGCATGTCTAACTCAAATCTACATTGTTGGGAAATGCTAACCTATCCATTAAATCCCCATTATTCATTATATGAGTCACAGGGTGGACTCTTTAAAACATGCTGATATGCCAACACTTCTGCATTAGAGATTCTTAAACTGGGAGGAAAAACCAAACAGGCTGTAAGATCTTTGTATCCTTCATCCCCTAACCTAAAACACAAGTACCTAAAACATAACCTTCCCCTGTGCTAAGTTGCCTGAGAAAGTATGCAAACCCTTTATTTCCCTATTCACCTTATGCCCATATAATGTTTTCTTCTTCTGTAATCAACTGCCTTTGTCCTAGTTAGCACTGAGCACCAATCTAATGGCCTCAAATCTGATGGGCAGTTTATAGTGCCTGACTTCTCCACTCCTTGGGCTACTTACTATTCACAATTGACCACTGCCCCTTTTAAATATGTTCTTCTTACTTCTTCCCCATGTTTGACAAGTTTCACTTCCAAGTACTGACTTTATAGGGAATAGTAAACCTCAAACCTCAGACTTGGAGCTACCTACCCTCCAACCTCTGCCTCCTGAATTCTGAGACCCACAGTTTTGCCCCTTCATTCCCAGCCTGTGTTCTCAGATCTTCTCGGTATGCTTCAAAGGTGGTCTTTTGGTGAGAGTTCCCTGCCATCTCTTTGACCATAGCATTTGCCTATCCCCAGTGTTCTCCATCCTCTTTCTCACATAAACCCCCATTCCTCTCCTAGAAATTTTGGCTCTTCCTCTGCATTTGCCATTGTTAGCCTGGAGGCTGCTGTTTTCCCTAAATTAAAGTCATTCTGTCAATAAGAGCATCAGACTGAGAAGTAATAGTTTTCATAGGTTCTTCTATGAAAATTACCTTTTCTTTTCTATTCCAGTTCTACCTTGCCCATCACAAATTTACTAGAGTGTCTTGGTGTCCGGAGGGAGACCTAACACATAACAATATGTATTAATATGATTTAGGCTCCAACTCAAAACCAACTAAAGAAAGAAGAAATAAAGTCTCTGCCATCATCACTGCTCAGTCATCCACTGGGTCATCCTCATGCCTGAAGCAGATGCCACTTATTTGTGCAAATGGCTCCCAGTGTGAAAGCAGAGAGGGTAGATAATCCCTACTGGAGAGCAAGCTCCCACCCTTGCAATCTTTGCCTGTCTTCTGCACAGTGAATAAGTCACAGCAATAGCTGGAACAGTCCTTTTCCCTGTTTGCAGGGAGCAGGAGGGAGAAACACCCATTTGGAGTACTTTACACAGAGGAAAGATTTATGGGTAGATTACATATAAAGCCAATTAGATTTAATATACTACATGTTAGCATTTATGGCATGACTGTAGGAACCATGTTTGCCTACTTTAAGACAAAAAAGAAAAGGGGGGAAAAGGAAGATAAATAAACATTTTGACATTTTTCAATGTATGAATTTCTACTGTTCCTGTGAATCTTTGAATGTCAGTTTTCAGACTTTGCACCAAGAAATGTGCTTCTGTTTTGTCTTACAAACAACATTCTTTTTTTGTGATTCTGAATTTCTGAAATTAAGTATTTCTGAACACCTTGAGATTCTGAGGCTCTCTCTCTCTCTCTCTCTCTCTCTCTCTCTCTCTCGCTCTTGCTCTTGCTCCCTCCCTCCCTCCTCTCTGTGTATTTCTCTAACTTTTTCTCTCAACCTCAGATATATGAACTTTAGTAGCATCTTGAAGCTCTACTTTGAATAGCCTGTTCAGCACCACCAGTTTCTTCTGACTGATTCACATCAGTCAATTCTAAATGAGAGACATTTGTCAAAGCTGTCCTCCCCCTCCCTTTTTTGTTAACAGCCAAGATGTTTCCTGTCACTCTTCTTGTTGCTCAGTTTCAAGTCCATGCTCCATTTCCTTTGGCCTATGCACTGATTTAAACCAGAGCCTTCTCTACGCATTTATCCTGGACTAAACCTTCCAGTCTCTCAAAGTTTTGTCTGAACTCTCTCAACCACTGTTCTCTCCTACTCAAGCTCTCAGGTCTCAAGACACTGAGCCTCCAGTTGCCTTGGGCAGGGATCTTTCCCTCTTTCCTCATAACCACTATTCTAGTTTCATCTTTAAATAAAGTTTTTAAAATCAATTCTTATCAGTGCTGGTCAGTCTAAACACTAATTTCCTTTAGAGAACAGCTTCTAGCTGAAGGCATTGTGTTTACCTGACATCACACACCATTGTCCTTGAGCTAGCTGGGATTGGTACAGTAGGTAAACAAGCCTATCCTCGTGTGGCTTCCTCTGCATTATGTGTGTATGACTAAGATCTGGCTCATGCCGGAGATCCCAATATCTGAAGCTGATAGTCACCTGGAGCCATCTGGCTCAAGCTTACCGGGTGTATAACATCGGAAGGGTCTCTGCCAGTAGTCATCCCCAACGGTCCCAGCAGAGGATGTAAGGTGTTGGCAATGGAGGGAGGAAGCCAGGCCACGGTGTTCAGGAGAATCTTTCAGCCTGACTGACTGGCAAGCAGAGTGCTTCTTTACTTATACTGAAGTTAGTAAGGAGGGATACATTCATGTTGTTCCAAAACATAGATTATATCATTTTGGTTTTTGGACCTGTGTTTTACTTCCTTTTGCTCATATTTAGTCATCATTAATAAACTATGACAGAACAGAGTTATCATTTCCAATCATTTTCCCTCAAGTTTGGACATCATTGGTAAACAGTTATCTTTCATGATTATTTTGACTCAATAAGCCCGTAGACCAGATTTTAAGAACCTAGAGGTATATGACAAGCTGTACTCAGGCTAGTTGATTTTGTTGCTACAAGCACATTCGACCAAAACAATCTTCAAATCCTCCCAGGTATACTGCCATGTCCCAAGCAATGTTTTATTAACTCTTAATAGTCAGAGTGCCTACGAAATAGCCTTAGGCCAAAGCTGCAGCAGTTATTATTCAATTTCTGGCATAATATGATGTCTATATTTTATATCTTTATAGAATACTTTTATCATCTCTCTACAACATTCTGTGGCCAGTACAAAGGTAACTTTAACTAATCTAACTTTGTTGCTGTATATGCCATGTAATTGTGTGAGTGTGTAGTTTTATTCTTAACATCAGCTTTCACAATAATTATTACATTGTCCCAGTTCTAGCTTTCAGTGAGGGGCCCTTAACAGCAAATAATTCAAACATTAAACACGTCAAAAACATAGGAAAGAGTTGTGCAGCAACATCCAGCAAGGGGAGTGAAGGTTCAGTACAAGACATCTGAGCACTGTGGTCTTTGTCAAGCAACAACTCCAGACACTTGGCATCACCAGGTCTCATTACACATGAACTCTGGAAAGCATCAATTATTAGGAATAAGCAACAGGGTCATCAAGATCAGAGTAGACAAGCATTTCCTACTATGAAAATAAAAGGACTCTCATGAGGGACCCACTAAGAGGCCACTAAAGAAACTACTCAGAGACACATCTCAAGATGCTGTTAAGAATGCAGATTTGGCAGTACTCGCCCATTGACTTGAGGTATCTGATGAATATAATCTTGTACCTACAATTGCAGAGTGATCTAGAGTTTACTAAGCCTTGTATTAGGGATATTTTATCCACATCTACACATTCGTTTATATGCCTTCTATTGTCTACAGATCCTTTGTCACATAAAAACTGTTCTCAACTCCAGCAGTTTCCTCACCAAAGAACTTTTATGGCTTGGTAATAAATCCATGCTATTCAGCTCATATAAGCTGTGCCTCCTCTGCATTCCTTAGCAGTGACTTAGCACCATCTAAACCTGGATTCACAAGACACCCCTCCCCCACCAATAAAATCCTTTGAGCTTTGCAGTTTCAGTTTGGAATAATTAATTCTGTGAAGATATAGATAGCAAGGATCCTAGGCTTGTGAGCCCCATAGCCTCTACAGCAACTACGCAATTCTTCCTTTTATGTTGAAGGTGTTGCTGTGCACATTCCAGGCCAGTATAAGCAGGTGCTGAATGAAACACAGAATTTCAGGCCCTATTTTCAACATAATAGATGAGAATCTGTTTATTAAAGACCCCAAGTGATTCACGGACACATGGAACTTGGTGACGAGTTATAAAAATGTGCTCTCCTCATGTCCACAATGACTTTGTTTGACCCTGGTTTTGTGTCTAGCAATGGTTTTGGAAGCACCATTCAATTTCTATGTGCTATGACCTTCTGTTTTATGTGGCTGTTTTGCTTTGCTGTGCTGCCCAATAGTCTGGTCAAACAGTAGTCCAGATTGTGTTGTAAAGGGTTTTTGTAAATGTGATTAACATTTACAGCTTGAAACTCTGGGTGGGCCTCATCCAAGTAGCTGAAAGCCTGAAGTTTATTGGAGAAAGTTTTCTGCCCCAAGACAATAAAATAGAAAGACCTTGAGTTTATAATCAGGTCATTTACCCCATATATTACAGACTCAAGGCTGCAACATTGGCTTCTATTCGTACTTTAGTTTGCCTGACTGCTCTATGAAATTTTGATTTGCTAGTCTCTAATCGTATAAGTCAATTCATGAAAATCACTTTTCTCTACACACACACATTTCATATATATATAACTATATATATACACACACACACACACACAGAGAGAGAGAGAGAGAGAGAGAGGACAGACACACACACAAACAAACACACACCGCATTCAATAATTCATTAATTCAGTTAATGAGTATTCCATTATAAGATATAATGTTGATAGAGAAGAGTATACAGAAAAAATAAAGTCTCAAAGAACTTCCTTGTTGGTAAAAGAGATAGCCTACAAATCTAAACCATAATGTATAGATATCAAAGGGCCATTATGGGTCCAGGAAGCAAATGCATAAACAGCCCAGAGAGAAACATTAGCTGGAGATATCTGTAAGTTCTTTCTGGAGAAAGTGCTTTAACACCTACTACTGCAGTCCCTGTCAAATGATTCGGCAGAAACGGGTATTTTTAAGCAGTCATTAGTTATCTAAAAGCTACTCTCTACCACTCTCTTTGTGCCTCTAATGACACCTGGTTACAGCAGTTCTCCAGCCTGGGAAGAGAGAATGCCAAGAACAGGCATGCACTGAAGAACTTACAGACTTCTGCCACCTTCACTTACCAAGTGCTTTGACATAGAATAATTCAATTCCTTCATATTTCATTAAAGACTCTAACACTACTGCAACATGAGAAAACTCTGGTCATGTCCCCGCTCTCCTTTTACCTAATATGATCTTGTTTTGGTCAGAACTCAACAAGAGATGCTTCACTTTTTTTCCCTGTGTTTTTTTTTTAATGACTCACAAGTTACTCTCCCTCCCTATATTATATGATAAAACTATAATATTTAAGGATAAGAAATTGAACTGACACGTTCTGTTTAACCGAACAGAATGTTTAGATATTTGAGCACATGAATGCTGCAGTTTAGCTTGTATTCTTTCGAGGCTTGTAATAAAACTGTCTTCAAGCTGCCTGCAGTAGCAGCTCAAGTTTGCTGATGAAAATCCTGAGACACCAAAAGTAAAGCAGTTTTATTCCATGAGCCAGAACCACCAGGAAGGCCAGGAAGAAATATGAACTGCAGGTAACTGGGGTAAGATGGTTCTTAAGTCAGTGGGCAACTCTATGAAAAGTAAATTGAAGTCAAAAGCTGTAATTAACTCTCTAAGCTGGGTCTTTGTTGTGTCTTTTTCATTACAGGATAATGAAGACATTCTCTGTGACTCTGAGAAGTAAACACAAAGAGGGTGATTAGAAATGGAAACCTCTCTGAATAGTACATTTTTGAAGAAGCCTTGCAAATGGCCCTGATTCCATGATATGTACACTGTGGGGGTGGTGTTATTGCATCAGACGTAAATGTTCTATGCAAACTATGAGCAATTAAAATTAATACACATATCAATATACTTCTGAGTAAAGAGACTCTGAGTCACCAGGAAAATATCTAAATTTAAAAAAAATTCATGACTCCTCACCATTCACTTCTACAGTGGTAAGAAGTTAGCACAATATGACCCAAGTAATGGAGTTTGAAGTCTGAACCAAGGATAACGGCCCACATGGGCAAACTCAGGCACATGTGACAGGTGGAGTTATAGAAACTGTGTCTTGAGCTGCTGCCTCTCCATGGGCAGCCCCTGCTCTGTTTATAATTCCTCTGTAGTGATAGGAAGGAGCTGAATTATGTTCTCTCCATAGTCTCCTGAAACGCACCCGTTCTGCCTACTCCCACTGATTCCTGAGAAATAAAACTGTGCAGCCATCACCTTCAGGGTCACCTTCAGATGAGAATATAAATGAATAACAAACTTGGTTTCCTAATTCATTTATATTTATTAGGATAGTGATCACTTCTTCTGGGAGGTGCTGTTTCCTAACTGGGAAGAAGGCTTAGTGAGCTCTCCCACGGTATAATAGAATGTGTCAATAATTCAAAGTCTAAAAATATCACAGGCTACTTTCCCGATTTTCTTGTTGTTGGTTGACTATCTGTACTTAACAGCCTCAAATGGGACTTGAAGATCTTTCTAAGCCTCAGTATCTTCATCTACAATATATGTAAAATAGTAATTATGTATATTTCAGACTTATTTTGTATGGACTAAGCAAATAAGATAGCATCAAGTGACTCTATTTAAAAGAACACCTGGAAAAAAGTAGATTTCAAAATCATAGGCTCCTTCCCCACTGTGCTTCCTTAGTGCTTGAAGATCAAGGAGCAGACTTTCAAAGGCAAACTGTAGAGAGCAGAAGGGACAACCTCAGCCTCTCACTCTTGAAGCCCCATTTGGCTCACACTTGCACGTTCTGCTTAAGCAGCGTGTCGAGACATTTACTCTACAACCCAAAGTGTATGGACCTAAGCCAGCAACATACTAAAAACTGAGTGAGAATAAGTAGATGCACAGAAGCTTTTTACAAGTCTACAAGTTGACGTTCCCTTTTCTGTCTAGCTGTGGGGGTGAGGAGCTAGAACAGAATGTAGAGACTCTTGCCATGCTGGCAGCATATCAATATTACAGATGATGAAGGAATGCTTGATGAGCTACAAGAAGCTGATGCAGTGAAACATAGGAACAGTAGGAGGTACAATCACAGCTCAGTGGTAGAGCACACACCATGCTTCCATTTTGTGTATTTATAGATAACCACATTAAGGAACTTGAAGAAGAATTTATCTTCCAAATCCAGACCCTCTATAACATTTTTCCTATATATAAAAAAATCAGACTTAAGATAGGCATGGCTGTGTGCACCTGTAATATCATTGCTGTGTAGGAAAGAGATAGGTGGATGCTGGCTGCCAGCCAGTCTAGCTCCAGGTTCAGTGAGTGACTTACAGTGGAGGCAGGTGATGTAGCAGAACATCCAACATTCTCCTCCAGCCTCTGTGCACATGCAAGTGTGCTCACAACCACCGCATATACACACACAAACACAAATACTCACACAGAAACACTCACATATCTATTCTTTCTCTTCATCAGTTCTGTGCCTGAACACTTGTAGCTGAAAAAAAGGAATGACACTGAGAACCATAAGCAAAATTTCCTTGTAGTAAGCTTCCCACCTATGGACTTTTGTTCTTAACTTCACATGATAACTGTTTTATTTTGTTCCCTATTGCTGTGAGAAAGCACTGTGGCCAAAAGCAGCATGCAGAGAAAAGAGTTTGACTTACAATCCTGATCACAGTCCATAACTGAGGGAAGTCAAGGCAGGAACTCAAAATAGGAACCTGGGGGTCAGAAGCCATGGAGGAAGGTTGCTTATTAACTTAATCCCCATGGCTTTCTCAGCCTACTTTTTTGCTCTTTTATACAACACAGGACCACCTACCCAGGTATGGCGCCATCCACAGTCAGCTAGGTCCTCTCAGGTCATTAATTTGTCACAAAAATGTCCCATGGACTTGCCTACAGGCCAATCCGATAGAGGTATTTTCTCAGTTTTGATTCCTTCATCCCTAATAACTTGACACCTTGTGTCAAGTGAACAAAAAACTAACCAGAGGAGCAATGGAAATCTCCACATACAGTAATATTATTTGCATATAACTTAGATTCTCTAACGATAATAGATGTCTGAGTTAATGAAGCATTTTTAAAAAGAAAAAAATCAAAGTATTCTGTTGGTTTCATGGGGTGTTGTAAAATCCTGAGAGGTAGAGCACACACAGCACTAGTTTCTGCTCTTTCTCTCTCAGGCATTTCTGCAGACTCTAAATATAATGATTATCAACCAAACGCTTTCATTTTTCAATTCAAATAAAGCATGACTCTGGGTTTCCTGGCATGATTCAACATGAGTTTGGGCTTTCAGAGCCTTAGGAATCCTTAACGTTAATCCTATAAAATTAAGGAAATTATATTTGTAAGCACTTCTCCACATTTAAGTGTGAGTCTCAAACAGTACTACAAGGATGACTTCCTGGTATGGTATGTTAAACCTATGCATACTTTCTCACATTACCTCAACTTTTTATAGATGTTTTGATGTCCAGATGACTGGATGCTATCATTGGTTAAGTAGAATCCCACTCTAATACTAAACCAGTATAACAATGTGGTTCTGAAAATTGAAGTAACTTGTATGCTCAGGTTTCTGCAGTCACACAAAAGCCCATAAGTCTGGTGAACTCAATATGAGTGTTAAAAGGTTGGCAGACAAACAGGATCTTTTGGAGGAAATGAAAATGAACTTTAAGGCTTTTAACTTTCCTGAGAAAAAGACTTTGAAAGAAAAAACTATCATAGATGATATCCTATTCTTTCTTTGTCTCAAGCAAGATGTCTTACGATAGAAGAAAAGAAGACCCAAGGTTCGTGACAGCTGTCATGGGTGAATGTAAGCATGGAAAGTCAAGTGTTCAGGGTATGCAGATGAAACTGACTAAAAATGACCTATTAATTGCCAGTTGTTAAAGGTGTTGAGCATTTTTATATTGTTTTCATTTATAAGAAATTAGAGACAAGGGTCTGCCTCCCCTCCAATACATGTTCTTTCACTGAATATGATTCCACAAGGCTGAGAACATGAAGAGAATGTGCCAAGAATTTGTAGATTTGCTTGGGGTGTTAAACCCAGGGTGTGCTATAATGGTGGTTACCAATGAGTTGTTCCTCTCTGTATTCTGAAGACAATGTCACTAAAATAGCCTTAAACTTACTTTCTGACCTCAGATTTCTAGGCAGTTGGGATGACAGGCCTGTGCTATCAAGCCTATGCAATTCAACTTTTTGATATGTACATATATTTTCAACTTACTGCATTTTATAAAAAATTGGACTTCATTGAGAGAAGTTAAAAACATTGGCATATTTTTATGAGCACTAACCGTGCAACTGTCCACACAGAAGAAATATTAACATAGAAGCATTTTATGGTTTGTTGATAATGGAAAAATGGGAAAACCTATCATGCCTAAGACTCCCTTTGAAGGGTGAAGTAAAGAGACTGCCTGAACTCACATCCTTTAGTGAATTCAGAAACAAACTCTGATGACATCTTAAGGATTTCCTACTAGTAGCTATCTGAGAAGTGAAGATGAAGGCAAAATGTGGAGAGGACATTGGTCTTCCAAAGAATGAGTTTTCAAACTATTGCTCATGGGGTTAAGGTTGGGATTCATAAGCAGTGACCTCCTCAGCATGAGTTCCATGACTTTGATCTCCGTGTCCCCAGTTCTTGCCAGCAGCACCAAAGAGATCTTAGTCAAATAGAACACTGGACATTCCAGAATTGAAGAACGGATTTAGACAACAGAGAGCCTTTGGAATACGCACTGAGCTTCAGCCCACTAAGTCTACCTTTACTAATTTCCTCTTTCACTAGAACAGTAGTTCTCAACTGGAGGATAATGTCCCCAGAAGACATCTTTGACTGTCAAAAAAAAAAACAAAAAACAAAAAAAAAAACCACGGAGAAGACGATGTATGTAATTAGCGTCTAGGATTTAAACCAAGGAAATGGTAAAATCACATGAGCACCTTCAAAAAACAAAGCAAACAATACAAGAGCTATTTTGAGAATATGTCAAAATGTGAGGTTAAGAAATTTTACACTATGGTAAAATGCCTCTGACAGCACCAAGAAGGAGAGGCTTTTGTGGAATCTATTAATAATTAACGAGATTCCCATGAAGGGTCAGGAGATGGATGAATGACTTATTGCCACCCTGGCCTGACTACAATGTAAGACTTAATGCTGGGCAGAGCATGAAGTTGATCTAAAAGCAAAGGTAGTAGCTAAATCACCCAAATTCCTGCATGCTTTATAGTGCTTTTCCCAGTGCTGGCACCTCTCAGCATTGCCCATTCCATCTACAGTCACAGTGAGGTTTGGTTTACATGAGATCCCCTATTTAGGAGCCAAGCAGAGACAAAATCACTGCCAGCAGTTAGGGGAAGAAGAAAGCTATGCTGACTCTCTAATCACCACGCATCCAAGAAGATACAGAAAAGAGGAGAGGGATTCAGGGCAGCTGAGGAAGCCCAACATGACAATCACTGATGGGAATGAGTCCAGCATCCTAAGACTCAGAAGATGTTGTTCTGAAAAGTAGAGAACCACTGGCAATGGCAGAAACACAACAACAGAATTGTTTCTGGTGCCAAGGACTGCATTATCAAAAAGGATGACACCGAGTAACAAAAATAGGCAATCAACATAGTGGAGAAGAGAGCCAACATCTTCCTCAAAAGAGCACTGATGCTCCTAGTCTCCTGCCAGCTTTCCAGTGCAAGCAGCAGAATCTTTCAAAGGGAGCTAGACAGTAAAGGCTCCAGGAATTCTAGGATTGAGCATACAACATTTGGTAGGAGATATATTATTTATCCAGTGTTTGTGAGAAATATGCTTCTTACGTTTATAAAAAGTTTTCAAAGGAAGGAGAGAAGCAACATCACAGTCCCCTCTGCCTTGTGGCACCCTGCTGCAAAACTTGGCTTCATGCAGTTATTCCTGATTTCCTTATTGAACTTTCCTTGTTGAGCTAATCCCATTCTCTTTTCTTTTTTTATTGATTTTATTGATCTAATCCCATCTCAATAAAATATGATGATGGCCTTCATGGACAACGCCATTATTCTTTGACTCATTATCACTGAGTCATCATTTTATAATCCCTTTTTTTTTAACATGTTCTTTCTTGTGTTGGCTCCAGTTATATTTCCTCCTGATTCAAATTGTGAAACCATGCTTGGTGCTGAATAAAGATGTAGAATTCATGAGCTCAGACAAATTCTAGTGAATTTAAGGGAGAAGAGTGAACCCCCTCAGCATTTGATCCATGGCTTTGACCTCAGTCTTAATGTGGCTTTTTGAGGGAGATATAAACAAATTTCCATTCACTACAGAAAGGTGCCAATGACAGATCAAAAAAAAAAAAAAAAGACAAAAAACCACTCTAATCTACCACAGTAAACCAATATATTTATTGAGGTTTCTTACAGGAACATTTGGTAACTCAAAGATAGTATGTTGTTGAAAAGTCCACTCAAACATGGGTGTCAGCTCACTATTGCTGCACAGCTCTCCCCCAGGCTATATGTGGGCACCTCCACCAAAGACAAACTTCTATTTCCCTGTACTTGCTCACTGCTTTTGTAACCTTGGGTATCATGAGCCTTGGAACTGTCTGAGCTTCCTGAGATTTATGAGCCTTCCACCTCCATTCAGGCATGAAGCTTTTAATTCAGAGGTAATAGCTACACAAAATATTTTGTTAGTCAGCTTTCTGCTACTGCAACAAATACCTGAGATAATCAGTAAGAAAAATACAATTGAGGGTCTATTCCATGATATTGACCTCCTTGCTTTTGGT
This sequence comes from Ondatra zibethicus, assembly GCA_004026605.1. NCBI lineage: Eukaryota > Metazoa > Chordata > Mammalia > Rodentia > Cricetidae > Ondatra > Ondatra zibethicus. The sequence continues at coordinate 16,766 of PVIU01003812.1, read as the reverse complement.
CTTTGGTAAGGAAGCACATGATGACAAGAATACATGGTAGAGCAAGAGTCACTACAGAGCCAGAGTAAAAGAGTCTTAAGTAAAAGCAGCTCTAGTAATATTCACCAGTTGTCTTTTACCATTGATTTATGCCCTGATTAAAAGAGAACACCAGCAACAAAAATCACGGTCTAGTAGAAGTAATAGAAAAACAACACACCCCAAATCATCCTTTTCTTTGAGAAATTAATTGAGAAAGCAATTTCTTGCAAAGATCAAAATTTAGGAATAGTTACTATAAATAATTAGTACATTTTGGTTTGCTATTTCTTTGGTGTGAAATTAAAATTCAGAAGGCCTTCAGTGTTTATGACCTGAACTAATTCAGATGGTTTCCCCATGTCTTCTCCTGACTACTCCTATATGATCTGTTGTGAGATTGCAAGATGCTATACTTTATCCTGAAGACTAAAGACTGAGATCCAGAAAGATTACTATAAAATGCTTGGGCCCAGAGAGCCAACAAAACAGATTCTTTTGGCCTTTACATGATACAAAAGAAAAGAAATTGAGCCTTGATATTCATCTTTTATCCAAGAGTGGATCTGATTTATCCAGGACAATATTGATCTCTTTTGGTCTGTTCTCTCCAACAAATATTGTTCTCTCAGTTTATTAAACAGCATGGTAAATACAATATATGAAAGGAATGAAAATGTTATTTTCTTAATCTTTTATAGGAGGCACACAAGGGAGGAAATTGTTTTTTGATTCTCTTTACTCAGAATAGTACACAAAGCTACAGATAGGTGTTGTCCACATGTTTCTCTTGAAATTTTTCTTGTAAGGAACATAATTTTGAGTGCCTTGTTATGTTTAGTGAATAGTACATAGAGTTATGTCTACCCACTCTTTCTTATGTGCACACATACATTCGTCTGAGTCTGGAGTATGGATGGGTCACAAAGGAAAGACAGCTACATCAAAGCTGTACGTTCTGCTGAGCTTGTAGGTTAATTACATTGGAGGTCAAAGATGTTGTAAGATTGAGCACAATGTTTTTCTTAAAGGCCAGTTAATTTTAAACAGACTGAGTATACAGTGTGTAATCAGAATGAGTACATATTTATAAACGATCTCATAGCACATAATTAGCTTGGTTACTAGCTGGGTGAAAGGCAATTGCAAAGGCAAGCTACAAGCAACATTTAAAAAAAAGTCTTTCCCACAGATTTTTTTCTACCCTAATATTACAAACTTTGTGCATCAAGCAGAAAGAAATTAGAAGAACATAGATTTCTTTATTCCCCCTATATCAAGCACTACTAGATGCTTGTATGCTTTACTTTCTTCACCCTATATCAAGCACTACTAGATGCTTGTGTGCTTTACTTTATTCCCCCTATATCAAGCACTACTAGATGCTTGTGTGCTTTACTTTATTCCCCCTATATCAAGCACTACTAGATGCTTGTGTGCTTTACTGTCTCTAAGCTAACAGCAGCGCTGGGGTGTCCATGCACTGTTCTTAGCACTGACTTCTGTTGGATTATTCAAAACACCCATATTAATAAAATAGATAGTTTCAACTTCTTCTATTGGGGTATTTATCATATTTAAATTGCCATAAGAAATGTAAAAGTAAAAGGAATTATCCCATAGCAATAACTTTTTTTCTTCAAGTAACAGAAAAACCTGGAACAATTTTCAGAGTTCCATCTCTCCAGACTTCATGCAAGATTCAACCTTTGAGCCACATTATTAATCACATCACTGCTATCTATTCCTTGAAACATATCCAACAAAGCAGTTTGGAGTGAGATCTATGCTACATATTTCTCAAAACAACTGACATTAAGCAGAAGAAAAACATATAAATAATCTAGAACATCTTACTAACCAACCTTCCCTGTGTAAGTCACAGTTCATAAACATCTTGATTCTATCAACACACAGTTATGCGATATTGGACTTCATGCTGCAGATGGTGTGTTTTCTTGTGGCAGCATGGTGAGCAAGATAAAGATGTAACAAACACCTCAAAAAAAAAAAAACGACAACAAAAGAATCCGTTCCAAACTTCAGGAATTACACTAGAATTATTTTGTGAAGTCATGAGCCATGTTGTACACTATAAAATGGCTTCCATTTCTGTGGGTGCAACAATTACAATTTTGTTTTAAAAATATGAGCCACAGAGACAAAAAATGGGAGGGGACATTAGCATCAACCAGAACAATTAATGCATGGCGGGAGACAGTGGACTTGAGAGGAATACGAATCCCACATAACAGCAGAGAAGAATTCTTTGATTTATGTCAAAGACTAATAATTGTGAAGTTGACTGCACTAGGTTCTTTTGGAAACTGTATGAGAGGGATCTGCCTAGAGCAGGGAAGACAAGTTGTACAACAGTAAACAGATAGCTTACCACACATTTCTCCACCTCAGCTGAGAGGCTGAATGAGCCTCTGCACTGTCTGAAAGCTGGAAATAATTTCTAACCTGGGAAGCATTGGCCACTCTTCAAAGGTGGGGGAAGTCTTAGCAAGTCACTGCTTAAACAGAGTCCATGAAGACCCTGTGACCTGCCGGTTCCACTGCTAGCAACTCTCGCAAGCAGCAGCAGAATAGACTAATTACAGCCTATTTTTTCAGTAAAAACTCAGAAAATTGGGTGGAAAAGTCTAACCAAAGGTTACTCATAAGTTTTTAATCATCAAGAAGTTTTTTTTCCCCTGTGGCGGTGGTTAGGGTTGATCTTTTTCTCAAGCTTCACTTAGTGTGACAGTCAATAGACTTCCTGCTGCTTTCTGGTCAAGATGCAGCAAACACCATGTCTACCTGCATGCCACAATGCTCCCCATCATGATGATGAACTCTGAACTAATTATGAACATGGATTGAACCTCTGAAACTTTAAGTGAGCCACCCCAATTAGATGTTTTCTTAGTAGGAGTTGCAGTGGTCAAGGTATCTTTTCACAGCAATAAATACTCTAACAAAGACAAAGTAACACCTAAAAACAAATTTCCTGCCTGCAACAAAACTAATGTTCATGGTTTCAAGCATACATATTATTTATATTAAATAAGATTCTAATTGACAAAACCTGTATTTTGTGAAGGATTGCTCATACAGGGTCTGGCTGAATGCCTAAGGATTTGTGAAAACAGAGACTTCTGTAGATCTTTCAGGCTATGCCAACAGGGAATTGGATCCTGAGAAATGGCGTAATTCAAAACATCATATAGTAGAAGAAGAATGTCTATAGCCCTCAAGACACTGTGTACCTGTAATGATGCAGATTGTAGCTGCATCTATAGAAAGTGAGTGCATCTTCTAGAACTAAAACTTAACAGTAAAAGTAACAGTTGAACATTGTGGTGAGAGAAAAATGGTGAAGTGAAAAAAAGGAAGCAAAAGTGATTTGCCCTCAAAATAGGTGGAATTTCATGGGTGACAGGCTTCCCCAGTTTCTAAAAAGTTATTTCCTCAGGCTAAAGCCCTCTTTTCTGATTTTATACTCATACAAAAATGTTGCCAGTATACAACTTTTCAGATGTCATTTTCCAAAGAAGGCAATTGTGATCAATAATAGGTACACGATAGGTCTATTGTATTTAATTGTCGTAACACCAGTGATACCTCAAAACAATCTCTCTTTAGCAAATGTACAAATTTCAAGGTCACTTTGTCTGCTTCGACATTCCTGGCTCACTTACAACATAAAAAAACACTGGTGCAGGAGTTAACTAACTGGAACTGACTTCTGTTTCTGTGACAAAATATCTGATGTGGCAGCTTAAGAGAGAAATGAATAGCGTGTGCCTATAGTTTCAGAGCAGTTCCATTGCTTCTGGGTCTGTGGTGAGCTGATCATCAGGGCAGAAGGACATGGTGAACAGGCACAATGCAGAAAGAGTTAAGGGGCCAGGACCAGAAAAGCCTTTCTACCTGAGCTTGGCTACTGAGAACTCTCACACATTAGATGTGCGCTTTGTAATATTTTTCATCTTTTTGTTGAGTAGGTGGTCAAAATGAAAGTCCTTCTCCAGCAGGACTGCACTTCGTAGTGCCCAGAAATGCTCTAGTGCACACATTAAGAAAGCTGGAGTACTTTTCCTCAGAACCACAATCTTAAAAATTCATGCAGCATTATAGAAACAAGTTAATAATCTGAAAGATAAAAATTCAAACCAAATTCTAAGCAGTGACATTTGATTAACTAAAAGAAAGACTTATGTTTTTTGTGTTATGACCATAGACAATATTGCAAAATTTTTTCCTACATAAGGGAGAGGACAGTGTTTGTAGAGATGCAAGCCCACGAGAACATTTTTAGGTACTTAAGTAACTAAACATTGTTTTGTTTTTATGTGTTTTGTTATATTTGACAATTACTCAAGTCTCGGTGATTATATTTTATTGTGCTCTATTTCCTAACTAATCATAATCCTCATGAAATCTTAAATTATTTTTTCCTTCAGGATTAATTTTTATTATTCTCTATTTATGTGAATGCCTGTGTGAGTGAAAGCCATATGTGTGCAGGTAAAGACAGTGACAGGAAGAGGGTGATCGATCTCCTGGAGGTGGAGTTACAGGTGGCTGTGAGCTACCCAACATTCTTGCTGGGAACAAAAGTCAAGTCCTCTGGGAGAAATGGGAGCTCCCCTAACTCTTAAATTATTTTTCTTAAAGTTTTTTAAACTGTCTAAGTGTCATAACGAGAAAATATATTCCTACTATGAGTTTTGGAATTTTTTAAAAATTATTGATTGATTGTACTGACAATACAGCCCAGGGGCCTCTTGCATACTAGTTAAGTACCTGACATATCACTACAGATAGTTTATGTTTTCTTGTTTCTTTCACTTTTCTTTTTTTTGTGATTTCCTTTTCTCAGTTTGTTTACATGGTGGATTACACTGATAGTTTTGTCGTATGTTGAATCATCCCTGCATCTCTGGGATGAAGCCTGCTTGGTTATAGAAGATGATTTTTTATTTTTTTATTACTTTATAAATAATACCAATTAAAATTTCCACTTCCTCCCCTTCTCCCACTTCCCTCCCGCTCCCCCGACACCTCCCCTCTCCCCCCTCCAGTCCTAAGAGAGGGCAAGGTACCCTGCCCTGTGGGAAGTCCAAGGCCCTCCCCACTATGTCCAGGATTAGGAAGGTATACATCCAGATAGATTAGGATCCCAAAAAGCTAGTATATGCAGTAGAGACAAATCCCACTGCCATTATCATTGGCTTCTCAGTCTGCCCCAATTGTCAGCCACATTCAGAAGGTCCAGTTTGATCCCATGCTCTTTCAGTCCCAGTCCAGCTGGAGTTGGTGAGTTCCCATTAGATCAGGCACACTGTCTCAGTGGGTGGACCAATCCCTCACAGTCCTGACTTCCTTGCTCATATTCTCCTTCCTTCTGCTCTACAACTGGACTTTGGGAGCTCAGTCCAGTGCTACAATGTAGGTCTCTGTCTCTATCTTCATCTGTCGCCAGACGAAGGTTCTATAGTGATATTCAAGATAGTCATCAGTCAGACTATGGGACAAGGCCAGTTCAGGTACCCTCTCCTCCACAGCCCAGGATCCTTGCTGGGCTCATCCTGGTGGACTCCTGGAAACCCCTCCAGAGCCAAGCCTCTTGCCAACCCCAAAATGGCTCCCTCAATTAAGACATCTTCTTATCTGCTTCCATATCCGTCCTTCCTCTATCCCAATCATCCCACTCCCCCAAGCTCTTCCCAAGCCTCCTCTTCTCCCCTCTCTCTCCCCCATCACTCCCCCACCCCCACCCCAATGCTCCCAACTTTTGCCTGGCAATCTTGTCTGCTTCCAATTTCCAGGAGAATCTAAATATGTTTTTCTTTGGATTCACCTTATTACTTAGCTTCTCTAGGATCACGAACTATAGGGTCAATGTTCTTTGTTTATGGCCAGAGTCCACTAATGAGTGAATACATACCATATTCATATTTTATGTCTGGGTTATCTCACTCAGGTTAGTGTTTTCTACTTCCATCTATTTGCATGCAAAATTCAAGATGTCATTGTATTTTTACCACTGAGTAGTACTCTAATGTGTAAATGTGCCAGACTTTCTTTATTCATTCTTCCATTGTAGGGCATCTAGGTTGTTTCCCGGTTCTGGTATTACAAATAATGCTGCTATGAACATAGTTGATTCTGACAGGTGTAAGATGGTATCTCAAAGTTGTTTCGATTTGCATTTCCCTGATTGCTAAGGAAGTTGAACATGCCCTTAAGTATTTATTGGCCATTTGAAATTCTTCTTTTGAGAATTCTCAGTTCAGTACTGGGGCGGGAGAATTGTTCGTATTCTGTCAATCATGATTTAAATAAACGCTGATTGGCCATTAGCCAGGATGTATGGGTGGGACAACCAGACAGGAAGTAGAGGTGGAGCAAGGAGGATAAGAGAATTCTGGGAAGCAGGAAGCTCTCTCGGCATTCCTGTCTGGACTATTGAAGAAGCAGGATGTGACCTGCCTGCTGAGAAAGGTACTGAGCCATGTGGCTAACGTAGATAAGAATAATGGGTTAATATAAGCTACAAGAGCTAATCAGAAGCCTGAGCTAATGAGCCAATCAGTACATAACCTATGTGGGCCTTCTGTGTGATTCTTTGGGACCTACTGACTGTGGGACCTGGTGGGAGGACAGAAACCAACCAGGCCCCTCATACTACACAGTACCCCATTTTTTAATTGGGTTATTTAGAAATTTAATGTCTAGTTTCTTGAGTTCTTTGTATATTTTGGAGATCAGACCTTTGTCTAATGTAGGGTTGGTGAAGATCATCCGCCATTCAGTAGGTTGCCTTTTTGTCTTAATGACTGTGTCCTTTGATTTACAGAAGCTTCTCAGTTTCAGGAGGCCCCATTTATTCATTGTTGCTCTTATTGTCTGTGCTACTGGGATTATTCGTAGGAAGTGGTTTCCTGTGCCCATGTATTGTAGGCTACTTCCCACTTTCTCTTCTATCAGGTTCATTGTGGTCAGTTTTATATTGAGGTCTTTATTCCATTTGGGCTTGTACATGGTGATAGATATGGATCTATTTTTATTCTTCTACAGGTTGACATCCAGTTATGCCAGCACCATTTGTTAAAGATGCTTTCTTTCTTCCATTGTATAATTTTAGATTCTTTGTCAAAAATTAGGTGTTCATCTGGGTTTTCAATTTGATACCATTTTTCAACGTCTCTGTTTTTATGCCAATATCAAGCTGTTTTCACAACTTTAGCTCTGTAATGGAATTTGATGTCAGGGATGGTAATGCCTCTGGCAGTTCCTTTATTGTGTAGGATTGTTTTGGCTATCCTGGGTTTTTTGTTTTTCCATATAAAGTTGATTATTGTTCTCTCAAGGTCTGTGAAAAATTTTGTAGGGATTTTGATGGGGATTGCATTGAATCTATAGACTGCCTTTGGTAGAATGGCCATTTTTACTGTGTTGATCCTACCAATCCAAGAGCATGGGAGAGCTTTCCATTTTTTGGTATCCTCTTCAATTTCTTTCTTCAAAGACTTAAAGTTCTTGTCAAATAAATCTTAAACTTTCTTGGTTTGTGTTACCCCAAGATACTTTATGCTATTTGTGGCTATCGTGAAAGGTGATGTTTCTCTGATTTCCCTCTCTGCTTCTTTATCCTTTGTGTATAGGAGGGCTACTGATTTTTTGAGTTGATCTTGTATCCTGCCACATCACTGAAGGTATTTATCAGCTGTAGGAGTTCTTTGGTAGAGTTTTTGGGATCACTTATGTACACTATCATGTCCTCTGCAAATAACGAACGTTTGACTTCTTCCTTTCTAATTCGAATCCCCTAGATCTCCTTATATTTTCTTACTGTTATTGCTAGAACTTCAAGCACTATGTTGAAGCGATATGGGGAGAGTGGACAGCCTTGCTCTGTTCCTGATTTTAGTGGAATGGCTAATTAAATGAGTTTCTCTCCATTTAATTTGATGTTAGCTGTCGGCTTGCTGTATATTGCTTTTATTATATTTAGGTATGATCCTTGTGTCCCTGATCTCTTCAAGGCCTTCATCATAAAGGGGTGTTGAATTTTGTCAAATGCCTTTTCAGCCTCTAATGAAATGGTCATATCTGGCTGACTCCCAACCAGCGGAATGAACAGCCAGACTCAGGATTCTTCCCGGATCATGCTTTATTGGAAAGCACTCAGTTGAGGAAAAAACGGGAGGCAAGAGAGCCTCTAGGTTGAAGGGAGAGCGGGAGGCGAGAGAGGCCGAGGTCTAACATGGCGGCTGCTTATATAGGGAGATGTGACGCAACTCATGCCTTGATTGGTTGCTAAATCCCGCTGGCACCAGAGTCCTCGGGATTGGTTAGGGACACCTAGGTTATTGCGCATGCGGGAAGCGCCTGGACGCTCAGTCCTGAAGCATTGCCAAATATGGAATTTGTTTACCTACAAACTGCGAGGATGCAAGCGTATGGCTCCCTGCAGTCATATGTTTTTTTTTTCTTTCAGTGTATTTATATGATGCATTACATTGATAGATTTTCATATGTTTAACCAGCCCTGCAATTCTGAAATGGAGCCTTTTTGATCATAATGGATAATTTTTTTGATGTGTTCTTGGATTCGGTTGTCCAGAATTTTATTGCGAACTTTTTGCATCTATGTTCATGAGTGAGATTGGTCTAAAATTCTCTTTCTTGGTTGAGTCCTTGTGTGGTTTTGGCATCAGGGTAATAGTAGCTTCATAAAAAGAGTTCGGGAATGACTATTCTATTTCTAATATGTGGAACACATTAAGGAGTATAGGTATTAGCTCTTCTTGGAAGTTTGATAGAATTCTGCACTAAAACCATCCGGCCCTCGGCTTTCTTTGGTGGGAGGTTTTTGGTGACAGCTTCTATTTCCTCATGACTTATAGGTCTATTTATATTGTTCACCTGGTCTTGATTTAATTTTGGTATATGGTATTCATTTAAAAAATGTCCATTTCTTTTACATTTTTCAATTTTGTGGAGTACAGGCTTTTGTAGTAAGTCCTAATGATTCTCTGAATTTCCACAGTGTCTGTTGTTATGTCCTCCTTTTCATTTCTGATCTTGTTAATTTGATTGTTCTCTCTCTATCTTTTTATTAGTTTGGATAAGCGTTTGTCAATCTTGTTGATTTTCTCAAGGAACCAGCTCTTTGTTTCATTGATTCTTTGGATTGTTTTCTGTGTCTCTATTTTGTTGATTTCAGCCCTCAGTTTGATTATTTCCAGTCTTCTACTCCTCCTGGGTGAGTCTGCTTCTTTTTTTTCTAGAGCTTTCAGGTGTGCTGTTAAGTCTCTAATGTGTGCTTTCTCTGTTTTCCTTATGTGGGCACTAAGTGCTATGAACTTTCCTCTTAGCACTGCTTTCATTGTGTCCCATAGGTTTGGGTATGTTGTGCCTTCATTTTTCTTGAATTCAAGGAAGACGTTAATTTCTTCATTTTTCCTTGACACAGGGGTGGTTCAGTAGTTGACTCTTCAGTTTCCATGAGTTTGTAGGCTTTCTGGGTGTGGTATTGTTAAATTCTAACTTTACTCCATGGTGATCCGATAAGACACAGGTGGTTACTCCAATTTTTTTTGCATCTGTGGATGTTTGTTTTATTGCCAATTAATGCACTAACTTTTATTAACTTCTTTGTTCCTCAAAGAGATGCTAGATTGAATGTATTATCATTAATCTCATTTAATGAAGGATGAAACCAGGGTTTACAGAGATTAAATTGTTTGCCTCATGTCACAACCCGAATGCAGCCAACCTGGCTCTGGTTTCAACCTTCTAGCCTTCAAGTGATAATTTTGACTAAAAGTAGTTTTTCTTAGAGATCAGTGTTAAACTATCTAGACTAACCAACTCAATAGTTAATCATGATTATATCAGTAGCATTGCTCACTACATAGTAATTAATAATAATTCCTCCAAATTTTGTGAGTTTTTTATTTAAAAGTGAGAAATATCAATAAAAATAAATGAGAGAAGGAGTATGAGAATTCTGAATACTTGTGGTTGGAGTTTCCTTCCATTAGAACCTAAATTAATATTATTACAACTTTTTCAATCAAAAGGTAAGAAAATTTATTTTTACTCCAACTACTTATTTGGGGCACATATAGTCTCTCTTTCCTGTCTCAGTTTTCCTTGCAAAAGCTACTTCTTTCAAAGGTACGTTTCCCCTGAAGGAACATGAGTAAATAGGGCTGATTTCAGCAAATGTAAGATTATATGGTGTTTCTGAAAATCCAGGAGCCCAGCCTTTCACCCTATGCCCATCACCATTCCATAGTGAAAAACCTATAATTCAAATGTGGAAGGAAAAAGGATAAGACCAGATTAATCATAAAGCATAGACTGAAAACCAATATCTTTAAACTGAATATTTGAGAAAAATAAATTTAAATAATTTTTCTGAGTTTTCTAAGCATATTCCATAAGTGATAATGGGGGTCGAATGACTCCAAATTAGTCTCTGAAGGTTTGTGTTTTTAATACTATTCACAAGTTAAATTACAAACTTCTTTCTGGTAGGTAAATTTATAAACATAAAAGCAAAAAAGGAAGAAAAAAGTTTTAAATTCTTTATTTCATTGCTGATCACGACTTCCTAAAAGCCCTCAGACTCTGGCTTCTAATAAGAGCAGTAGCACATCTCCTGTGAGGAATGAAAAGGTGTGCAGGGTTTAGTAGTTTACATTGTCCCTTCCATCATTTGCCCACCACCATCAATTTGCAAAACTAAAGATGGAAACAGTAGAAGGGTATGCAACATCCCTCAATGTACAACTGTTCCCAATATGCAATATACAGGACCAAAATTAGAGCTATATTACTATGATTATGACTAACTATACAGCTTGATAGGGCCAACAATGGATCACATATGCCAGATTCTATGTTGATTATCATCATATTTTCTAAGACTAAAGTTATTTATTTAAACCTATGATTCAGAGCTATCCCACCTGATGATATCTGTGTCACCATGTCTTAAGCGATGCTCTTCATCATGATTTTGGAGAACAGTACAGTTTCAATTGTGAATGAAGAGTAGAAAATAGAGGATACATTTCTGTGTGTTTCTTTTCTTCATTAAATAGACCAAGGAATGTGCAGAGCCCTGGCCTCTAGTGTCAAGTGTAACATAACACAATGAAAAATGATATGAGAAGCTCGTATTCTGAGGTTAGTAATTTAGAGAGAATAATGCACTCATACCTACTCATACATAACATGAAAAAGCAAGCACAAACTTGATTCTATCATGTTTGAAAAGAGATACCATGTTTAAAATGTTGAATTCTGCATGAAACATTTTTGCAACATGAATATATTTTACAGCCTTCAAAATATTTATAAATAGCTGGTTCAATGATTTAGAAAGCCAAGTCAGTTATCCCCTTTCTGTCTGCATGCTGCCTCTAACTCTATACTTCAGTATTTTGTTACTTATTAATAAACCCTACTTATAAATTTTTGTGGGGTTAACAAAAGAATGTCTTGAATGGGTCATTGCTTACTAACTGAGCAAGATGCCAATTATTCTTGGGCCATGGTTGCACTGCTAAATGTGTTGAGATGTCTCAAAATATAAAGAATACCTTTAATGATGACTGTGGAATCCACCTTCTTGGAAAGACATGCTTACTTCACTCAGGTTTCTGTTGTAGCCTCACATTGAAGGAAAGTCACTAACATTATCAGTTTTCTCTCTCACTTTTTCTCTCACTTTTCTTTCTTTCTGCAGTTGCCCTGTCCACAGTTATCTAAAGGAGTCTGTCTTAGTATTGATTTTTATTGCTGTGAAGAGACACCATGACCATGGCAACTCTTATAAAGAAAACATTTAATTAAGAGGGCTCACTTACAGTTTCAGAGGTTCAGCCCATTCTTATATGATAACATGGAACAGGCAGGGAACATGGCTGCATGCAGGCAGAAGTGTTACTGGGGTTGTCACTGCTGCATCTTGCGGGCAACATAAAATCAACTGACTGTCACACTGAGTGAAGCTTGAGAAAAAGACCTCAACACCCACCCCCACAGTGACACACTTCCAAAAGAAGGTGTGGGCCAGATTAAAGATCTGCCCTCCAATCTCAAGGTCTGGATTAAAGACTGTCAACAGCCAGCCGTCTCCAACAAGGTCACACCTCCTGATACTGTCACTCCCTATAGATTTACGGAGCCAAATACATTCAGCCTGCTCAGGGCCTGAGAATGGGAAACAAGGAGGTTTTTGACAATACATTTTGTAAGCAGAATTACTACTAATATTTTCGGTTTCAGTTAATGAATCATCTCTTTTCTTGTTTTACTGTAAAGTGGGCAAAACCAAGGTCTTATTCTCTATTTTCACCTAGAGCCAAGGTGAAAATTTATTGTTTTGTGCACAATTAATTTCAAAATGATTGGTTTTAACCTGATTCTGTAAAAGGCCTTTGATGATAAAAACCCCTTCATGATAAAATTCCTGGAGAGATTAGGGATACAAGGGACACACCAATATAATAAAGGAAGGAGTTTATATAGTAACCTAAAAGCCAACATCAACTTAAATGGAGAGAAATTCAAATCAGTTCCTCTAAAATCAGGAACAAGGCAAGGTTATCCACTCTCTCAATATCTATTCAACATAGTACTTGAAGTGTTATCTATAACAATAATACAACTTAAGCAGTTCAAGAGGAAGCAAATTGGAAAGGAGAAGTCTGAGTACCTTTATTGACAGATGATACGACAATATACATAAATGATCCTAAACAATTCCACCAGGAAACACCCAAAGCTGATACACAACTTCAGCAAATGATTGGATACGAAATTAACTTACAAAAATATACAAATGACAGACTGAGAAAGAAATCGGGAAAACAACACCTTTCACTATAGCCTCAAATAATATAAATTATCTTGCGGTAACTTTAGCCAAGAGATTGATGACTTGTATGATTGAAAGCGTTAAAAAGTTGGAGAGCTTGAAGAATTTATCAGAACATGGTAAGATCGTGCATGCTCATGCACTGGTAGTATTAATATAGTAAAAATGGGCATCTACGAAAAGCAATCTATAGATTCAAAGGAATACACATAAAAATTCTAACAAAATTCTTCACAGATCTTGAAAAGATAATTTTCACATTCATTTGGAAACATAATAAATCCATAATAGCTAAAATAATCCTGAATAGTAAAAGAACTGCAAGGGGTATCACCACCACAATTTTAAGTTATATTACAGAGCTATAGCAATATAAAAACAGCATGATATTGGAACAAAAGCTGACATATTTGCCCCAGGCACATGTTTGCCCACAACAAATATAAAATAAGCAGAGGTACATAGTTAGCTAAAATCTTTGATAATTCCTCATCTTGAAGAATTTCTTTGCCTTTGTTTTCAGTGTAAGTCAGTTTATGTAGACTAATTTTGAGTAATGGCTGTGTTTAGTAACTGGCTGAGAAAATTCCTGGACATATTACATTTATTTCCCAGGAGACAGAATTAAACTTCTGCAGCACATAAGCAAATTGAAACATCAAAATGGATGTCACAAAACCACACCAATGAAGTGAGCAATTTGGCTGAGAGGATCAAAGAACTGAGTTTTTTATCTCCTTTCTAGTCCAGACAGTACAAAGTTGATCAAGTTATAGAAATCAGGAGAACTAAATAACCAGAAAGTATTTTTGTTTTAAGATGTTTTCTTTATCATTACAATGCTGAGTTCATAAAAGCAGAGTGACAACTTGAATTCAGAAAGCACCATGTTGATTCCTAACATTGCCACTTTGAGCTGAACAACTGAGTAGGAACCAGTCCTCCAGAAATTATCCATATATTAATGAGTGATTAATACATGGTAAAATATTGCCTTATTAGTTGCACTATAATAAATAACTGACAAATTGCTGACATTTCCAGACTGATCCACAAAACATTGGTATTGAAAAATAGCATTGCTGTTCTGCTACTTTTTGCTCAATGTGAGAAAACAACAATAGTAATATTTCAATAATATAAAAATAATATTAGATGTTGAACTACATACTATACATAGTCAAAGTAAAATGACTAATCCACTGAAGTAAATAAAGATTTCATGAACCATCATGCCAAAGCATTAAAAACAAGAGTTGAATGGTCTCTTAACCAATTTTGTATATCCAAGTAGAATAAGACCAAAATGAACTAAGTGTTAAAAGTGTGAACGACTACTCACCCAAAAAAGTAATGCAAACAGAAGATAAGCCTGAAGAATACCAGGATGACAAGAGAAGATGTCTCTTAAAGAATATGTGAAGAAGGAAAAGAGGGCTTGTGTCATTTTGGGCAACTTTCTGTCACTGTAATGGGTAACTCTGATGAATCTGATTCCTCAATTTAATAAGAGAAAAGATTTATGTTGGCTCACAATTTTTAAGGTGCTCTTCTTTAATTGATTGGCCTTGTTGTTGTTGTGCCTACAACAAGAAAGGATATCTTGTCATGGAGCAAACTATTTAGGCAGCAGTGACAGAAAGCATAGAGAAAGGAGGGAGAGGACTGTCCTTATTACAGTCAAAGGCATGCCTCCAGGGAGTAGAACACCTCCCAGCAGGCCACTCTCCTTAAAGTTTCCCTCACCTTCTGATTCTGTCATCTTAGAAATATCCAAAGGATACCAGCCTTTGAGAAACATGATAGAAGCAGCTTTAGCATCCCTAATCCAAAATGAAGAGCAATGCATTTCTGTTAGCTTCCAATGCCCTGGTCAAGCTGTTAGGAAAATGAATGAAAAGATATTAATGCTGTATGGATCAAGAGAGTGTATTACTTACCTTTTCTATTGCTGTGATAAAGTAACACAACCAAAGCAACTTAGAAAAGAAAGCATTTAATTAGGCCTGTGGTTCCTTAGGATTAGAGTCTATGATGGTAGAGCTAAGATATGGTGACCAGAACAGTTGAGAGCTCGCATTTCAAATCACGAGCAAGAAATAGAGAAAGCAGGCCCCAGTGACATACCTCTCTCCTCCAACAAGGCCAAAATTCCTAATTCTCCTCAAACACCCACCAACTGCGTACCAAGTATTCAAATGACTGAGACTTTTGCCTGGCATGTCATTCAAACTACCACATTTAGGAAAGACACATAATCTTGGAAACTTTCAAAGATGGAAGAGTCTCAGGACAGGATCAGCAATGATGCAGGAAAAGAAAGATGGTGTACAAAACCTGTTTGGTGAGTCCAGCGGTTGTGGCGCATGCCTTTAATCCCAGCACGTGTAGGCAGATGTGGGCGATCTCTGTGAGTTTGAGGCCAACCTGGTCTACAAGAGCAAGTTCCAGAACAGCTAGGGTTGTTACACAAAGAAACCCTGTCTCAAGCTTCTGTAAAGCAAAGGACACAGTCATTAAGACAAAAGGCATCCTACTGAATGGGAGAAGATCTTCACCAACCCCACATTGGACAAAGGTCTGATCTCCAAAGTATATAAGGAACTCAATAAACTAGACATTAAAATTCTAAATAACCCAATTAAAAAATGGGGTAATGATCTGAACAGAGAATTCTCAACAGAAGAAGTTCAAATAGCCAAAAGATACTTAAGGTCATGTTCAACTTCTTTAGCGATCAGGGAAATGCAAATCAAAACAACTTTGAGATACCATCTTACACCTGTCAGAATGGCTAAAATCAAAAACATCAAGGATAGCCTATGCTGGAGAGGATGTGGAGTAAGGGGAACACTCATCCATTGCTGGTGGGAATGCAAACTTGATCAACCACTTTGGAAATCAGTGTGCCGGTTTCTCAGGAAATTGGGGATCAACCTACCTCAGGATCCAGCAATACCACTCCTGGGAATATACCCAAGAGATGCCCAATCATACTACAAAAGCATTTGTTCAACTATGTTCATAGCAGCATTATTTGTAATAGCCAGAACCTGCAAACAACCTAGGTGCCCCTCAATGAAAGAATGGATAAAGAAAGTGTGGAATATATACACATTAGAATACTACTCAGCGGTAAAAAACAATGACATCTTGAATTTTGCATGCAAATGGATGGAAATAGAAAACACTATCCTTAGTGAGATAACCCAGACCCAAAAGGATGAATATGGTATGTACTCACTCATTAGTGGACCCTAGCCATAAACAAAGGACATTAAGCCTATAGTTCACAACCCTAGAGAAGCCAAATAGCAAGGTGAAGCCAAAGAAAAACATATATAGATCCTCCTGGAAACTGGAAGCAAAGAAGTTAGCTGGGCAAAAGTTGAGAGCACAGGGGTGGGGTTAGGGGTGGGGGCCAGGTTGGGGGAAGGGGAGAGGGGGAAGGAGAAGGGAAGGACTGGGGAGAGCTTGGAGGAGTGGGAGGGTGGAGATGGAGGAAGGGCAGATATTGGAGCAAGGAAAAAGATATCTACATTAAGGGAGCCATTTTAGGACTGGCAAGACACTTGGCTCTAGAGGGGATCCCAGGTGTCCACAGGGATGTCCTCAGCTAGGTCCTTGGGCAGCAGAGGAGAGGGTGCCTGAACTGGCCTTGTCCCATAGTCACACTGATGAATATCTTGAATATCACCATAGAAATTTCTTCCAATGGATGGAGATAGAGACAGAGAACCACAGCCACATCAGAGCAATGGACTGAGCTCCCAAGGTCCAGTCGAAGAGCAGAAGGTGGGAGAAGATGAGCAAGGAAGTCAGGACAGCGAGGGGCTGGTCCACCCACTGAGACAGT